>SMSQ01026173.1:86015-104272 GCA_019453375.1 Ctenoplectra terminalis | reverse complement strand
ATCTTTTAAAAAATCAATATTAGATGTTAAGTAGAAATTTAATCAAATTTTCTCTTCTGTTCGCAAATACAGACGTATTCGCCGTAGTATCGACAGAAGAAAACGGTAAAGGATGGCGTGTGGCCATTTACTGCGACGAAAGTGTCCCACTGTTCGGACCAAGCCTTCCCTGTCCACCAGTCTTCGAGGACCCGTACACCTTGCGAGAATTTCTTCTTGTAAAATTAATAAACGGCGAGAAGGCTACCTTCAACACTCCAACGTTCGCTCAGAAAAGGGAACGAACCCTCGATGCTCTTCTCCGTGACATGTACCAAGAACATTCGCAGGAGAGTAAGAGCAACGTAAGTCTGTTCTCATTCAGATTGAAACGAATTTGTCTAGCATGGTTAAATCAGTATCACATAAAAATTAACCCTCTGCCTTATGATTTCTTCAATATTCATAATGCTAGCAATAGCTCAAACGCAAAGTATTTTCTTATTTTCAATCTTGTAAATTGAAACTGAACTTTGTCATAAATGTAGTGTGTTTTTATTTTATTTTATAATCACCATGAGTGTGATTACAGGGCAGAGGGTTAAAGAGTACCAAGAAAAGGCAATTTCCTTTACTCTTCCTGAAAACCTGCATGTTCCTGAGGAATCCATGGTTCACTTTTGTTTGAAACAGCTTTTGTATCGTTCGCTCTCTTTTTATAATTAATTACATTTATTCCAAGCCACATTTGTGCACAAATTCTCAGCACGACCCATGCAAGAAACACTAAAAAATTAAGAAAAGAAACGAATACGCAAAGCTTTGTGATATATTGGCTGTTTTCCCACCCCCCGTAGAAAGGAAAACCGATCGAATTTTCGCAGAGTATGTTAAACCGACGAGCATTGTCGGATGTGGTGGAGACTCCAGGTCGGCGCCGCGAGGAGACGCGAGCGGTGGAGATGGTGCGCGTCGGCCAGGCCCTAAAATTGGAATCGATAGTCAGAGGTTTGGCACCGACCTCGTTGGCCACAGCTGGGCCATTGAAACCCAGGCCGTGGGAGCCAAGATGCATCTATCCGGATTTTCCTCACGAGGTCGTTTGCGGGGACGTTTGGCTCGATAACAAGCTGGTCCTTGCCACCGAGAATGGAACTTTTTTGATTGAAGGTATAAATGAAGCTGGTGAACTCTTATTTTGTTGATTATGAGAAAGACTTTTTTAGTTGGTTGCTGAAAATGATTAAGCTTGTGAAAGAGTGTAAGGAACTTCGCTATCTTTTTATTGTCTAACTAGTTTTTAAATTAATGGCTGGTATAATAGGTATAAGTTATAGTGCTGGTAGGTGATATAATTTTTTACAGAGTTCTAGCTTTATTTTTTACTGTGTTTAGAAAGATAGGAATTTGCACAAGAAACTGAGCTATTTTTTCATTGCTACCTTATTTTAAAGCAATAAGTAAATTAATTTCAAGTGTAATATATATAAATTATAGTGTTTTTTATAATACCTGGTAGGTGAAATAATTTTTTACAAAGTTCTAGCTTTTCTTTTCACAGTATTTAGAAAAATATGAATTTGCACAAGAAACTGAGCTATTTTTTCATTGCTACCTAATTTTAAACCAATAAATAAATTAATTTCAAGTGTAATATATATAAACTATAGTGTTTTTTACAATACCTGGTAGGTAAAATAATTTTCTACAAAGTTCCACCTTTCCTTTTCACAGTATTCTAAAAAATATGAATTTGCATAAAAATCCTCAGTCTACTCATGAAAAGAATACAAGAAACATCACCTAAATATAAATTAATACCCACAACGTCTTCGAAGCTCTCGTATCTTCAATATTTCAAACTTGAAAGATATGCACACCTCTTTGTAACTCACTATACTTCCTAATCTCGTCAATCTCTTTCCTCTCAAACCAGAAACATATCCCAGCAACAAAAATAAAAGTTCAGAACTACATTTAAATTTAAATTTCAGACAGCATGTCGCACAGATTGATCTTCGACGAGTCCGTGCAGATTAAACAAGTAGACGTGATCGAGCAACACGGAATATTACTATTTCGCACCGGCGACAAAGGCAAGGAGAGCAGCGTGTACGTTTTTCGTCTCAGAGAGTTCGACAACAATACGATGAACAGGTCCACGGAGGTTCTGAACGATCGCGAGGACGATCAGGAGTGCGAGGACAACGGAGACGAGGATGACCCGGACGACGACGCCGACGAAAGCGAAGAGAACGATTTCGACAATTTCACCCGGGCCACTGCGAAGTTTAAGCCGGTGATTCGCCGTACTCGAGCTCGGGTGCGTCCTCTCGCTGTCAGAGGACGTGCACACATAAAAGAAAGAAGATTGCCCAGAACTCGGGGCTGCCATTTGTACACCACTACCATGCCTGGTGGCTCACATCTCCGCATGGTATGCTTTCCGGGGGCGAAAATGTTTTAATTCCGTGTCTTATTCATTTATGCGTTATGTAAATAATTTTTTAATTCATCTGAGTTATACTTGCACTAACATGAAGCAATTTTTCTCACAGTGTGCCGCGGTTGGACGACGTTTAACGGTCCTCCAATGGAAACACAACGCTGCTTGGACCGCATGGTGTTCCGCCGCGGACACGGACACCATAGAAGGTTTCTTGCATCTGAAAGAATTCACTGCCAGCGAAACTCCATCGTTGGTAACGATAATCGAGAACTCGGATTCGAATAACGAGTGGACCATTTGCTGCGGCGTTCGACATCATTTCGAACTGATCTCAGCATCCGGAGCCACGAGGACTCTGCACGTTGAAGGAACTCCGAAGCCACATCTGGTGGCTGCTCTGGACCTCTGCGAGGACGAAGAACCTGAATTGTTACTTTGTTATAACAGTACGTAACGGGTTTACTCTATTCCGAAAAGAGAGGGTATTAAACCTGTGGAAATTCACGTTCCAAATACGTTAAGAGAGACAGAATAGTTTGAGGACATTGTCGAGGCTAAATTAATTTCTGTCTTCATTGTTAACACTCTGAGTTTTATTCCATTGTTAACACTTTACCAACCGGGAGCCTATTAATAGGCTTTTTGCAACCAACGCTCAGCGACCGGGAGCCTATTAATCGGCTTTTTACAGTCAACGTTTATCTACCGCTTGCAGCTTAATACTAACATTATGAAAATTAAAAACTTTATTCAATTTTATTACCCTATAATAAGAGAAACGATATACCAAGCACTCTCACGAGTTTCGATTTAAAAACAAAGTTGCAAGAACAAGCGTTTATATTTGCATTATATAATTATATTATATAATGAACCGGTCGATAAAGTGTTAAGAAACAGAAAATATAAATATGTGGAAATGCGAAAATTACTTTTTTGAAAGCTCGAACGCAAGAATTTGTCTCAGGTTTCGTTGTCCACTGTCTTTTACCTCGTCGATCCATAAAGTTGCGTGAACTATATTACTATGTGAACGTTTCCAGGCGACATGACCGGGAAAGTTTAGTCTCTCCTTTTGTCTAAGACTAAACTTTCATACTGCGTTCATCTCTAAACCAGAAATATTTGTTGAACAGTCGCTCATCTCTCAAGTATTCCAACAAACCAAGCCAGCATTCCAACAGACCTACCTAAACTAATTAAAACAATCTATTCTGCCAGAGAAGTAGCGCCAGATATGCTGCCACAATTTAATTGAATTAAAAAGACGCCAATAAAATTAAAAAAGGTGTTGAAATGAATAAATTGTAACGTTCACTCGTCTCTTCCAGATACGTGTCACTTCCAAAAGCTCCTCGAAGAAAATACTGCACCAACGGAATTCGATTTCAACTGGAACTCCGTGCCGGCAGCAATAGGTAAAGTATCTTCACGTTTCACCATCCAATTGACCCCTTAACTTGTGCGCTCCGGTTAATTCGAGTTGTATTTTATGCTGCTGTAATTTTTCACACTCGAACATAATCGAGAATTGAGAATAACAATGCGGAAGCTAAGAAAAAAAATCGTTTTATTGATATTTATCATTCACATAGGACTGTGAGCTATAACACTTATTTATTCAAGAATAAAACATAGCCTTTTTCCATGGAACAAAACTGTCTACAAAGATACGCTTATCTTTAATAAATTCTGTTTTTTTTTATTGTTTTGCCAAGACAATATTCTGTGTCGTTTTACATTAAAAAAAATTGATGCTTTCTGGCCGGTTTTTTTCAAAAAATCTGTGCGTTAAGCAGTTAATACCAAAATAATAACTTCAAAACACTTTTCAGCCTGTGCCTTTCCCTACGTGATCGCTTTCACCAACGACACCATGGAGATACGACTGATAATTAACGGAAACCTGGTCCACACGATCGCCATGCCGAATCTGAACCTGATCACCTCGAAGCAGGACATCTTCTTCGCCACGACTGCTCCAGAGTTTCTACCGGGGAAATGCGAAAGAATCCGGCTGGATTTGAAACCCTCTGACAAAGAGGAACAGGTTTCCAGTCCGCCTCCTTTCGCCCAGTCCTCCTCTTCCCGGTTTAATCTGCAGAGTACGTTGCGCCATTTCAAACCGGATAATATTCCATTCGCTCAACACAAGTTTTGTTTTGCATAAACCTCTCCAGAGGTTGTAGTTTTCTAATTACTGCGATGAAACGCATAGTCACCGCCACAGGTGAGAACGTTGAAAAGTTAACACTTTGCGGACGGCGTGATTTTGAACAAACCGTACCGTAGGGCCGAGCCGCTACTGCGATTGTCATTTAAATTGACCAACGCACGTTTCAGCAGAAACGTTTCTTTAACCCATCTGCATCATAAGCGCATATATGCGCGCATTTTGCCTGGCCACTATCACCAGAGCGCGCGTATATGCGCTCATTCCACTCGGGCATTTATTACCAGAACGTATATTATACCCATGCGTATTTGGCTCTGAATCAATGAAAAGAGGTGATCGCGAATTGTTTCAGGGTAAAATAACTTAGAAAAATTAAAAAAAAATGGATGGTTATATTTGCGACAGCAGTGAAGAGGTAATTATATTTAGAAAACGTTTTTTTATTGTCTCGACATTCTTCGAACATTATCATGTTGTGCAAAATAATTAGATTTTATTCCTCTCATAATTATGAATCTATCATGAAATACAAATTCTTTATTTATGTAATATTCCTTTTATTTTCAACATTTAAATACGATCAAACAAAATTTTGGCGATAAGAACGAATTTTTCACTTTTCTGTGCGATGCAAATGGGTCAAGCGATTTTAAGCCTTATCAATTGTTTTCGACGAACGCATATTTGGGTTCCTCGGCCAAATTGATGGTTTCCGCAGAACACGTATATCCAGCGGTAGTCCGCAAAGGGTTGACTAAAGAGCGTTCGTTGGTTCCCACAGACAGCCAGGGCGACTGGAAGCCGATAAGGATCTACCAGATACCGCTGCAAACGTTATCGAGAAGCACCCTGTCGAACTGCACGCAGCGACGGTGCCCCAGCCCGGCCGAGCCAGAGGTGATCTCCGCGCCACCGACCACGGAAAAGACTTTCCTCAGCGTGGAGCCTCACAGAGCGCTGAGCAGATCGTGCAGCAGCAGTCCAACGCCAACGCCGGCGAACATGATTCCTCCGCGATTCAGGAAATAGATTAGATANGTTGACTAAAGTGCGTTCGTTGGTTCCCACAGACAGCCAGGGCGACTGGAAGCCGATAAGGATCTACCAGATACCGCTGCAAACGTTATCGAGAAGCACCCTGTCGAACTGCACGCAGCGACGGTGCCCCAGCCCGGCCGAGCCAGAGGTGATCTCCGCGCCACCGACCACGGAAAAGACTTTCCTCAGCGTGGAGCCTCACAGAGCGCTGAGCAGATCGTGCAGCAGCAGTCCAACGCCAACGCCGGCGAACATGATTCCTCCGCGATTCAGGAAATAGATTAGATAGCTAGTGAGATTTTATTTAACGATGTTTCGACAGATCGCAGCTGTACCTGACGCTCGTGCCTCGTTAAGATCGACGACCGATAGCGCACGATTCCATGCGTTTAGAGTGTACCTATAATTTACTGCCGTTGCAAAGAGCAATCGAGAGAAGTTTGCTATAATAGACGACGTAACCGTACGTGCAAGAAGTGCCCTTGGCGTCTTTTGAAGAGAAAATAAAGAAAAAAAAGAAAGACTGTTTAGTTACGCGTGAGTCCTTTTCTTCGTTTTTTACACGAAGATACATTTTTTTTCCGTAGAAATTGTCGAGCAGGAGTTTATATAGTTGCTGTGGACACATCGTGGATAGATTAACACTTGTGGTGCTGCTATTAAAACGTTGCCATGCTTCATCATGGTTTATTTATTCGTTATTCTTCAAAACGATCGTTTCAGGCTAAAAATTTTAATCGAATTCCTTGTAAACGTTAGTTGAAGATCAAATTTGAGAGGGGATCCCCCGTCCACGGTGTGTAAGTTTGGTACAAGTACTAACGCGCTTGGAAAATCAAAATGGTAATCAAAGATAATAGGCAAAGGATTATTTTAGTAAATTAAATTAGCTTTAAGAAGCGAATGGCGAAACGCGATGGTGAATCTTGTTCGTTTTTATAGGTTTGAATATTTTTAAATGTCTACTCGGGCTGTGCCACGTTTACAATATTATTTTTAAGAGATTCGTGAATAATGTGCACCTCAGTGGTCTCATTCGATAGAGTCACCCTGACGATGTTTCTTGATAAATACGTACAATACGATCCACGTGTACATAAAATGATAATTAATGAAATATATGCTGTCGCTGGTAAGATTTCTTGCCGCGGACTTGCTCACGCCGTTCAATCGCCTAGCGATTTTCCGTCTTTCATTCGAACTTGTTCGGTTTCTACATGTATGTATCTATTGCAAATAAAAAGAAGAAAAAAGAAAAAAAACAATGTGAAAACACCTACCGAACCTCAATACACAAAAGAAGATTATTTTTCAAGGATCGTAGACGAAATTCGGAATAATATGCACCTCGATTTTCCTTTACAAAATAACATTTTTTATTTTCCTTCTTTTCAACACAACTTCACGCATTTTACGCATGTGCTTTAAACGAGTAACTAAGAATGTATCGAAGCAACTGTCGGCGAGTGTTGAACAGAATTTATATCCAATAAGCTAATTACTTGAATAAGTCGTGTTTATTCGATATTCAAAATGAATAATGAACAGGTCGACGAAAAGTAATTGAGATTTGATAACAAATAGAATGTAATTCGTTATTCTAATAAAAATTCATCCAAGTAACACCAAATTTATCCACTATTACCGGTACTATATCTTAAACACGGTTGTTTAACCCTTTGCGGACGCAAATTACATAACACTACATTTTGTTTGAAAGAAAACCATGGATTTTCCACGGTGAAGTCCTCGAATTTAAATAAAGTTTTAATTCTTATAACGCAAACGTTCGCATATATATTTTACTTATTTACTTTATTTAATAATAACATTCGTCCGCAAAGGGTTAATAGTATTTGATAATAACATTAATTATAAATATTTAATCGTATATTCTTACATTTTCGGAAAGAAAAAAAATTTGCTTCGAGTCCTCTAAGGAATCATCCCCTTAGAGGAACTTGCAGACACCCTGTATATTTGCAGAGATACAGTTTTAATTCGTGCTTTAAGAAATGATTAACACGTTAAACGCCACGCTGATTTTGGTCCACTTTCCGTTAGGCTGTGATACTAATTCGAAAACATCTGGTCGCAAAATAGTTAAAAATTTAAGAAGAGAATTGTAAAAGTTTGCAAAGGAAAGTCATAGAGATAAAATAATATAATATAATAATTATTATTATATTATTAATATTATTATTATATTACTAATATTATTATTGTATTATTAATATTATTATTATATTATTAATGTATGCAAGGTATTATTTTTGAAAATTGATTCTGTCAGTCTTCGTAAACCAGCGAAGCCTAAACGAAAATTTTAGCGGCGTGACGCTTAACGTGTCAACCCATTCGAGACCGATTGCACACCCTGTGTGCAATGGATTTCCGAAGCTATAAAACAGCCTGCACACCGTGTGTGCAATAACAGTAATGCGCAATTATCGGTTATTCCGAGTAAACCAGTCGTCGAGATAATATTTTTCTGGAACCAATGAGATCTGTAAAGTACAGGAAACTGTGTGCCAAAAAATCTAAAAATTATCCGAAGCCTTTCTTACATGAAAAATACTATGAATACGCACGCAGCGAAGGCTTAAATAAGTTTCGCTCCCGGGGGCCGTGTTCGAGAAAAATCGTCGTCTCGAATGGGTTAAGTGCGAGCAGACTTACTCCCAACAGAACAAATATAAACGTTAAATTAATTTTACGTGACTTTTTTCAATTTTGGCATCTTCTTAGGGCACCTTTGAACGTGAACATACCAATGCTTTTCCTGGCACCGTTCGTCGCAGTAAAAGACCATCTCGCAGCCCAAACACTTGAACCTCGGGCCAACGATACCGCAATTCGAACAAGTGAAATTATACAAACTGTTCGGGCTGCGGTTCACTTTACCGAGATCCGGTGTTTCGCAGTTTCTAGCTTCGTTTTCTGCTACGTTCTTCGACAATTGTCCATGGTAAGAAAGCAATGGTACCCGGTAAGGCGTTGAAACGGCAGACGTTATCATCGCCTGAGTATCCTGCCCGACAACCGAGTTGGTTTGTGCAAAACTATCCGCAGGTTTAACAAACGCGAGTCGATCGAACGTAACATTCTGCGTCTGCGGGTGACCTTCCTCCTTAAAACTAATATCTTGCGTTTTGTTAGTCGCGTCTCGACTAACGGCTAGTTGATTAGAACCCGGTACACGAGATGGTTCTTCGTCGATTACATTTGCGACTGCAGGGGTCGGTAACGCTTCTGGATTGTCTGTGTTGTACGTTAAGGTGTCGCGTTGCCTGTCAAAGGAGGCAGCCGCGACTACAGCAGCAGCTGCCGCGGCAGCGACGACGTCCGGTATCATTCTGTTGCGAGAAAACTGGCTGTTCGTTGGATATCCGGCTAGAGGAGCTCTTGTTAGGGCTTGATGCGAAGATAAAGACGGAGATGGGAGGAACAGCGGCGGTAGACAGGATGCGCTACCAATGTTGGTCGTCGTGGAGTTTCCTCGAAGTCGATCGAACTCTAAGTTGCTGGGATGCTGGAAAGCGGTGGTCGACGGTGAGGGGTATCTTATCATTTGATCTTGCGCTGGATGAAAACGTTTATCCACGTGCTGCATGGGTCGTAGGGTTTCCTGTATAGGAAAGTGAAACCCTGGCAGGGAACTGGAATATAATCGAGAGTGGTACGGATATGTACCGTAAGGACATAGAGCTGGGTGGTAAGCTAAGGCAGCAGTGTTGTAAGGGTCGATCTGTAATTGGAAATATGATATTATTGGAATTTTTATTTGTAATATAATAATATATGATTATATATTATGTGTAATATTAATTTTATTGATAATAATCTATAATTATATATTCTTGTCAACTCACATATTTGTTTTGTTTTAGAATAAAACAAATGAAGGAAATAAATAGAAATTTCAATAATATTATATAGAGATAAAATAATATAATATAATAATTATTATTATATTATTAATATTATATTATTAATATTATTATTGTATTATTAATATTATTACTATATTAATAATATTATTATTAATATAGACAATAATATTATATAGAGATAAAATAATATAATATAATAATAATTAGTAATAATAATACAATAATATAAATTATTGAAATTTCTATTTATTTCCTTCATTTATTTTATTTTAAAACAAAAAGAAATAAGTGAATTGACAACAATAGGAAATTTAATTTAAAACTTAACTCCTGAAGAAAATTACAGGGTGTCGCCATAGCGGCCCCAAGTGAAGTGGATTAATTACTTAAAGTAATATCACTTACAGCATAATTGTTCGGATAAAATTGAGTCATAGGAATAGGTGGACAAATTGCAGGACGTATATGTGAAACTGTTGCAACAGGTTGCGAAAGAGTCACGGATGCTGCAACATGTTGCAGCAATTGTTGCCGTTGCTGTTGATGATGATGATACTGCCATCTTTCCGTACCGCATTGAGGTGTTGCATTTATTATGTCTTTGGTGATACTGGGTCCGACAATTTTTGGCGTCACTGACTCAGGAATCTGCTACCACATAATACAAAATTATACAAGAGAGTTCAACAACGCTGGAAGAAACTTTCAAAGATTGATTTCTATTTTATAAAATAAAACAGAAGTAAAGATCCTGGTAGAAGTGGAAAAGAAGTGTCTTCTACAAAAGATAATAAAAAATGTAGAATTAAATTTTCTTTATTAAAGAAATTACTCTGCTGCGTGCTGTGGTGTTCTCTGCAGTTCCAAACGGAACATTTCCCGTGGATTGTACCTTCGGTTTGCTTCTTGAACTTTGTTTCTTCGACATGCGAGCCAACCAGTTACCCAGAGTAGGAAATTGTTCGGTTATAGAATAATTGTCGCCCTGTGCCGAGTCAGTCGATATTTTCTCCTCCTTATAACTCTGCTGCGATCTATTTTCGTACACAGAATGAAGCATAGAAATTTCTAACGATAAAATTGATTAATACTTGATTCAACTCACGTAACATGTTTCTGACTCGGTACCCTCTCTGGGACGTTAAACTGTGTCGATTGAACCGAGCTCGATACGACCTGAAACGAGTTCAACAACGTTACTGATAAACTTACGTTTCATACTTAAATAATAAATATTTGTGACTGCGTGTAGTTTTTTTATTTAAAATCTCTGTATCCCTAAGTCTGTGAATTTAATTTTTAAATTGTCTCATATATAACTATCAAAATCAAATTATAATTTAGACATTTCTGTTTACAGAATTTATATGAGAAATTGCAAACCAGTGTTAAGTATCAATGCCATTAATCCCATTAATTCTTCACAAACCTTTTGACCATTTTTACAACCTTTGTTAACCTTTGATATTGGAATATCTGCTCCACTGGATCCACAGATATTCAAAGTTTCGCTCTGTTGAAACTCTACACCACTGTTTACAGTACTTATTATCGGTCCAGGATCAGGAAACCCCAGACGTTCGATCTTTTCCGGCTCCTCGACCATAAGTCGACACTGTGGAAAGTGTTCGGTCGCTTCGTCCTTCTCATCTCTCGTCTCTCGAGTTACGAGCTCACTCTCGGGCAAACGAGCGAATATCTCAGAACTATTCAAAGGTGCTTTGCTAACATAGAGACCAGAACTCTCCGACTCAACGCTGATACTGTTCCGTTGCACCGGAGACTCGGTTCGTGCATTTTTCTCAACACTCAGAGCAGCTCCATCCGCTGAACTGGATCGAAGAGACTCTTCGTCGACGGTCACCTTTCTCTCCGTAATTTCCTGCTCTTCCTCCGTCGAGTCTTTGCTCGGCGAGACAGCCAAACATACTCTGGGCAAAATCGGTGGGCTGTTTCGAATCTCCAGCGGCAGCGCGTTGTCGTAATTCAAGGGAGATCGCGGCGACAATTTCGGCGGGCCAGGCGACAGTGTCGGAGAATTCGCTGAAGATTCCGCGCTCGTTTCGTTTAAATTGGTAATCGGATATTCTTTGTCAGGATTACCGACACTATCGCTGTTTATACCCATCGCTACATTCGAGACCGTGATCGTCGAGGACAATTTGCTGTGCAGCTTGGACAGATTTTCGATCTGCTTCTCGTAGCGATTCATCGCCTGCCTCAGACCGGTGCTCTGCTGGAAATTTGAGTCGTTGGTCATCTGTTTGGCTAATTTTAGAGCCTTGCTACGGAGCTGACGAAGCTTCTGCTTCAACCTGTTTCGTCGATAATTCAACTTGTAGCTGTCGCTATTTAAAGGAGTAACGTTTGTGTCTTTCTTGCAGGTCGTGTCACTGCTGTTGGTGGAAGTTGGAGTTGACGACGGCCGTGGTGTCGTCCCCTCGATGATTCTGTAATTCGATGCGTGTTCCAGTCCCGTGGTGATCTGAGAATTATTGTGCCCTTCTGTTTCTGTAATTAGGTACGATATTTAATTGGAATTCAGGATTTCAGAAGGTGGTTTGGACATAATTGTGAGCTCATTAGATATAACAAATTTTTAAGTATCTTTCATGTGATATTATCTGTCCTGTTCACAGTTTTGAATTGGGATCCAAGATTGTATTAGGTTGTCTTTTGTTTTATTAACAAGCATGCATGCATATTTTATGTTCCACAATATATTTTTATTTTATGTAGGACTCATTTTGTCCTATTTTTTCCATTCATCTCTGGATTAACAAATAAGGGTAAACGTTTGTTTAAACATTGCTAGACGAAACCATTGAGGGAAGAAAGAAACTTTCAAGATTCATAAGCATGCTTTAAATTTGTTCAATTGTTTTTGAATATTTAGCGTGTATTTTTTTTTTTCATTGTAAAAGTAATTCTATTATGAAAAAAGTTTCTACATATATATATATTAATTAATTAATTTCAAGGAAGCTTGGCCTACATTTTACTTCCACGCCTCGTTCACTCATTCTTCTGTCCTATTACCACAAGCTTCCTACAATTTCATACAGTTTCTCTTTAATTTAGAGCAATCTACAACTCTTTTTATTCCTTAACTTCTGTTACTTCTCTTTTCCTTCTATCCATTTCCCCCCAAAACCATTCTGTTGCTATTTCTGCATAAAGTTTCTGTCTTTAATAGCTGCACATAATTATAATTAATATAAAGCAACTAATATCAGCTCACAATTCTGTCCAGCTGACAATACAAATTACTCATTACCATTTTTTCTTGTAGGAACCACTTTCTTCAGTCTCAACGGGGGCACCAACTTGTTGCCGTTTTCTTCTTTACCGGCGGTGGTAACTCTAACACACTTGTCAGTGCACAGATTCTGTATACCTCCGGTGGCGTTCGAGCCACAAAAGTTGTTAAGAAACTCCTTGATCGAACATCCCACGTGTTCGTCTTTATTCTGACTAGAATCAGCTTCGCACGATCCCTTTCTCTTCCTATTTTCTTTAACGCTATGTTTATCATGTTCCATATCGTCGCTACTTCTCCTCTCCGTCGCAACCAGACTTCCCACACTGGAAATTTGAGGAACAACGTAATCCATTTGGCAAACGGACTGCTTTAACGTCGTATGTTCTTTAGAATTAACGTCTCTTTCCTTGCGAACCTCCACGTTTGGCAGCGTATCGACCGATTGCTGTGATTCTACTTCAATCACGTCCATTGCTGTCGATTTGGGTACAATTACAGATGTCGAACAGTCTTTTCGATACGATCTCGTTGGTACGGATGGAGCTGGACGGATTGGTAAAGAACGGTTCGGTTGCATCGGTATCAAACACGGTCCGCGGTCTCGTAAAGCGGTGGCTAAGCTTCCGCTTCCGCTTCCAGAGCAGTTTAATTTGCTCGAGCTGTCCGCTATCATAATTCGTGGTTCTGAAAGGGAACGACGAATCGTGTTAGTCGAGCGAAATTTTGTTATTTTATTTCTTTTAACTCTTTGCACTCCATTGGCGCTCCTATGGTACGTGATTTTCTAAGTTTCTAATATTTTTTAAAGTAAAGCCAGTGAACGAGATGAATTAAAATTGTAAATATTTATAATATTCCTTTTTTTTTAAACGATACTTTAAGTTTTTGCGAGAGTCTTCTGAAGCTTAGAAAAATTTAGGAATGCAAAGAGTTAATAAAAAGAGAGGTAAATATGTTTTTAAATTAAAGTTTAGGAGCCTGGCTATCGTTTATAATTAGTTTCGTTTAAATTGTTGCGGTGCATCGATAGTTATAAGCAATGGAAGTTTCAATTGTTTATAACAAATGAACAAGAAAGAATATTTTAGCGAGACTTTTTTTAAATCGTAGCTGGAACTTTAAGCTTTAATTTGAGTGCTCAATGATTGAAAAAGTCCCTCTGGTTCCTGAGTTATAAGGAATTTTGTAAATCGCTACCAGCGAAAATTATTTGGCACGATATCGAGGTTTAAATACACCGCCAATGGCGCGTTCCAGTCAGTCGCGCTCGAGCCGTCGAGCTACACGGAAGGGGGGGAATTATGTCCCATCTGTTTAAAACTTTTTTATCCTTTTAGCGAATATCTCAGCTTCCAGATATCACTTCTTAACGATCCAGGGCTCAAATTAAAGCTCAGAACACCAGCTATAACCTAAAACAAGTTTCGTTAAGCTACCCTCTCTGGTTCATTTGTTATAAACAATTTAAACTTCAATCTCTTCCAACTATCGAACCAATGGACCAATCTTAACGAAACTAGTTTTAAATAACAGCTAGAGTTCTGAGCTTCGATTCAAGCCCTCGACAACTTAAAAACATCAGCGCCAAAGTCTCAAATAATGCATGAATTGAAATTCAAATTTCATTATTACAATTTTTAAAAAGAAAGTGACTCGACTCAACAATTACCAAGTTTGAAACACCATAAAAGATGCTCTCACAATTACAATAATTTAATTTCTCTTCAAAATCATTGATCATACTATTCACAACAGTGTTACAAAAATACTCATCAATTAATTGCACCATTGATATACCTAACACAACATTCTCACAGCATTTCTCGTTTCCATTCTCTCTCTCGTCCACCGTGCTAGTCTCCTCGTCGCAGAACCGCTTCAGAATCGTCGCGTTCCACGTGTACTTCTCGTCAGCTGTTAGATCCACAAAAATAGGCTTTTCCTCTGTCTCAAAGTTCATACTCTCTTCCAACGAGCAATCGAAAACATTTTCCTCGACCGATTCGATTTTTTTCAAACCTTTCTCCGCTAAAGTCTCGTACAGCTCGTGACTCTGTTGAATCTCCGTCGAGCTGTTTATCGAACAGATATCCTTTTTCACATCGAAATTCGTAACGTTCTTATCGCGAACCAGGTGTTCCACGTCACTGTAGGTTCTCGAGGAGTCTATCGTCTTCTTGCTAATGGTATCGTCGCGCGGTATCATCACCTTGGGCCAACAGTTAGCTTCAAATAATTTAATCGATGGTTTCTGCCTTCTCCATTTTTTCTTCTGCGTTTTCTGCGGCTCTTTCATTTTATTCTACCTTTTTTTTTTTTCTTTTCTTAACGCTCAGAGGAGGTAATTCGTTGGGAAGCGGCCTGAGGAGGATAGGTTTTTTGTATCGATTCAAGTCGACGCGAAGCGGACTGATCGTTGCATTTTTAAACATATTCGCGTTTTATTTTTTAAACCAAAGTTGCTCGCAGGTGAAACGAAAAGTGTGCTTGTTGAAATTTGCCTTTGGCGACACTATCGTGTGGATTATGCGTTGAAGTACCGTAATGTAAAATAATAACGCACACGAAACGGTGTTCGAGTTAAAAAAAGAAAGTAACATATTGATTGAAAGGAATGTTTTGAATCAATTGAAAATTAAGGCTCCAGGATTGAAATCAAACGTAGTTGGATATTTTACATTTACTTGTAAATTGCATTCACTTCAGATCAATTTTATCATTCACTGAAAATAAAAATAAAAATCAGTATCTCTTTGAAATTAAATAATTCTTTAAAATAGTTATTGTTAAAGAGAGTATTTTAAATTAGATATAATTTGACCAAAAGTAGTATCAGCCAAGTGTCTTTTCTTTTTTTGTATAAATTTTAAATCTTGAAAAGCGTAGAGATAGATCTTAGGAAATTAAGAATATTTCTCTGTATTAGAATTTTAACAAGCCTTTCAAAAAAATATTAATATATCAATTTGTCAGATCTACAATAAAATATAAATTAAATTTGCTTTATATTTTTACAATTCAATGAATCCTTTTTTTCTCTTTATAGTGTTAGAATAAAATTGTTTCACTTTCATTGGAATTGAATTTAAATAACTATTTTATCTTAATAATTAAATCATCATTCCTATTTTTTGTTTCTTAATTTAAATTCAATTTAACAAGGTAGAATTAAAATTATTTGAACAGTTGAGACAGAAAAAATTGACCGCCTAATAATTATCTTCTTACACGAATCTTTATGTTTCGCTCAGTTTGCCAACAATTATTTTAATTATTTATTCAGACTTTCGTTTCTTCGTACTCACGTGCTCCATCAAACATACGTGGCTCAATTTTTAAATACTCTACATAGGCTTCACCTCGACGTGTACGTACGATCCAATAAAATAGTTTCCTTCATTTTACAAACACAGACACACCATCATCGCCACCATAAAAAAAAGAAATAATATTAATTACAATTCACAAAATTTAACTTTCACTCACATTAAAAACAGAATTTTATTTTCTGTACTCAAGTAATTAAATTAAAAAGCGAAAATATAAAAAAAAAAGAATGAATTAAGTATCTTTTAAGGAAGAATAATTTCTTGCAATTTTTTATACTTTCAAATTCGTAGAATCTTTTTTAAAAAAAAAAGGAAAGTGGATGCAATTTATTCAATTTAATTTTTCAGTCGAAACTTTAAAAGGAACTTTGAAAAGAAAATGAGAATAAAATTGTTTGAAGTAACAATCTCACAATATGCAGTTCTTTTTTTTTATATAATTGTTGTTAGGCTATTAAATAGAACTATCCCGTTTGAAACATGTCGCAAAGTAGATGAAGACGCTGTCAAGCGAAAAGTAAAGCTGAAAAGCATTGAATCTTGCACGTACGCTCGTGTTCCCACTTCTAGAAAAATTGTTATTAGGGAAACCCTTCGCAATTGGCCGACTAGAACGCAATCGTGTGGCGCAGCTAAGGGATATAATATTTACCAGCAAGACGCGTAAGGAAAATAACAATAATCGGAACTTGGTATGTTTCTCTTTTTTTTCTCCACTCTTAGAGAGGGTATGCTATCTTTGTTCATGGTGGTTTGAAGCATGGTTTCCTATAGTGTGATGCGTTTGAATAATTAAATATTCTTTTTGCGATAGTAACGCCATATGTCTGGTGCATGATAGGTGTATCTGTTTGAAAAAAAAGAAAAATGAAAATAGAATTTGTTCAGTTGTACGTGTTCAGCTAATGGTTATTAATTATTGGCGACAATTATCGGTTGGTAATTATTTTCTTACCGTTTATTGTTTTGACTGGGGAATAGTTCTGTGAATTAAAAAATTTGTATGTAGTTTTTTTATGAAAATAGATATAAAATTAAATATGGTTGAAATTTGATGGGTTTTTTTTTGTTTGGGTTTTAATATTGAGTTCCCATCTTTATACAAGTTTATTGGTAATTATTATACTGTTTTATTTTAATTACAGTGAAAAATATTAATATTTAGCTATAGTTATATCGTTTAATATTTTTAACAAATTTATTTGCAATTATTATACTCATTTTATTTTAATTACAGCGAAAAATATTAATATTTAGCTATAGTTAGCTAAAAGTAGCTTCAATATTTGGTTTATTATTACATATTTATATCGTTTAACATTNTAGTGAAAAATATTAATATTTAGCTATAGTTAGCTAAAAGTAGCTTCAATATTTGGTTTATTATTACATATTTATATCGTTTAATATTTTTAACAAATTTATTTGCAATTATTATACTCGTTTTATTTTAATTACAGCGAAAAATATTAATATTTAGCTTTAGTTAGCTAAAAATAGCTTCAATATTTGGTTTATTATTACATATTTATATCGTTTAACATTTTTAACAAATTTATTTGCAATTATTATACTCGTTTTATTTTAATTACAGTGAAAAATATTAATATTTATCTATAGTTAGCTAAAAATAGCTTCAATATTTATTATTAATATTCCAAATTTCTTCCAAATTATTAAACACGTTAAAAATAGCTTCCTTGCGACTGAAAAAAAAAAAAATATATTAATCGTGTTCTTCCAAATAACATTAATCTCGAATTAAAAAATGAATTTTCTTTCAGAAATAGAAACACGTAGATAAACACACGTTTCATCGAGCTTCAAAATATCCGTGTTAAATTTATTTTCTAATTCCCTGCAAATATGGATTGTATATTTTGTCTGCAACATGAGCACTTGCAGACAAACGGCGCGTAGTCACATGTGCATTTTCCCACCTGAGGAAAGTCGACGACGTAGGGAAAGTCGGTGATGAACTCATACACGAACAAAAGGGGTGAATCACCCTATAGCTGCTTCTGGATGGTCATTCTTTCCAACCAACGCGATAAAATAAAGTATTTGCAATGATGTGTCCCTGGAATACCTGAAATAAATTTTCTATTAAATAAAGAACGCATTTCTCGCA
>SMSQ01026173.1:61791-84888 GCA_019453375.1 Ctenoplectra terminalis | reverse complement strand
GATTATTTATTAACATTTATACAGTTAACTGTACCTTAAAATAAACTCTTCTTCGAAGATTAAAGATTGTATCGATTAAAAAGTCGATTAGATCGATCGACTATTAGCTTCTCTAGTTTTTAAATAAATGGAAATAATTTTCTTTTCATAACGTTGGTAATATTAATTAAATTCTGCGTTTTCATCAATTGAAACACTTCTTTTATTCTAAAATAAAGCTAAAGTAATTTATAATTTATAATTTATAATTTATAATTTATAATTTATAATTCTCTTGTATTCTTTCCAGAATGGAAATTGAAACTTAAAGTAGTTCAGAGGTGTAATTAAATTCTGCATTTTCATCAATTGAAACACTTCTTTTATTTTAAAATAAACCTAAAATTATTTATAATTCTTTTATAATTTATAATTCTTAATATAATTTCTAACTTATAATTCTCTTTTTTTCTTTCCAGAATGGAAATTGAAACTTAAAGAAGTTCAGAGGTGTAATTAAATCCTGCGTTTTCATCAATTGAAACACTTCTTTTATTTTAAAATAAACCTAAAATTATTTATAATTCTTAATATAATTTATAATTTATAATTCTCTTTTTCTCTTTCCAGAATGGAAATTGAAACTTAAAGAAGTTCAGGAGTGCAAAGGGTTAAGGAACGCAATTGCAATTTAAAAAAAAAGACAATTATTCCTCTACACAGTTCTCAGATTACTCTCATCGGTAAACTGACGATTTTTATGCGAATTTATATCTTTGAGAACACAGTAAAAAAGGCAGAATTTTTTACCTACCAAGAATTATAAAAAAAAACACTATAATGTGGATAATTTGCACCTTTAACGCTAAATTTACGGGTATATTAAACTATATTTTTTTTGTAATAACATTAGTTCATTTTATTTTAAGTTAATAGGCTTTTTTAATAAATTAATAAATTCTATTTTGAGCGTACATTTTTCACACGCATAATTACTACAATTTAGCATGAAATCAGAAATCAGTCAAATTGACCGGTTCCGTAAATCTAGTGTTAAATTTCCTACAAATGCCTAAAAATTCGCCGTCCACTCAGATTGTTATCGAACAAACAAACGAAGCCATCTCCGGTTACCGTTTGACGGTCCTACGTCTGTTCCTCTTGGTTAATCTGCCACCGTTCGCAACAATAATACAAATATCTTCGGTAAAGTATCATTGTAACAAACAACAATTCTTCAAACTACATAAAAAAACCACAAAAAACTAAATAACTCATATCGGTTGCAACGTAGTCTTTTAGAAACACTGGAAGCGTAAAATGGTGATACAGAAGATAGAAAACAACTCCTCGAGGGAAAGCAAGATCTGTAGATCGTTCTCTGGCAATACAAGAGATCGAAAAAAGTCGAAATTCAGAGATCAAGTTTTATCAGGCGTGCTGAAAAATGCTTGCAATCGAACCGTCGAGTGTAAAACGAGTCGTTTACAGCATTCCTACTCGTACGATGAAAGCGAGGTGGGTAATCTCGTATTTTATTTCCAAGATAATGTTTATTTTACACGATAAAAAATTATTTTCAAAAATTGAGTCGCTAAAATGCGTTCGAATGAAAGAAATATAAATTGAGCACATGTTTGCACCAAACGTGAGCGACTGCTTCTCTAGTATTAATCCTCCTATTGTGTTCATAAAAATTTCATAAACAATTTTAGTGTATTTAAAAAAGAAAACATTATAAAAATGTGTCTAAGAAATCTGAATTATAGGAAAGTTATGTATATAATTTTATTCAGCCTTACAGCTAAGGACTTGGTTTACATTTTATTTTTACAAGAGTCCTCTCAATTTCTATTCTATTTTCTTAATTTTTTTCTGCTTTGAATATACTCTGGTACTCTCAGCTATGCACATATTTTTCTTATGATGAAGTCGGAATAAAATTAAAAACAGGAAACTTACGGAAATAGAAATACGTTATTAATTATCATTCTATTATTTCTCTTCTCGTTAATTTCCATCAGTTTTTCAGTTTTATTCCAAACTATCTGGTTTTAACCTTTTTAACTAGTCCTTACCTATCCTAACCTGCCTAACTTCTTTCCTATACTAGATCTGAGTATTGTATGTCCCTATATACCATTTTTCTTTCATTAATATAATTTTTATTAATATTTATGGAACTACCAGAGAGTCAAAATTACCGGCTTGTAATTTCTCATAGAGATTCTATAAATTTACAGTGATACAGTTTGGGAGATTTTTCATAATCTTCTGTAAAAAATATAAAGATTTCTTCTTTTTACAGTTATATATATTTTTTGGAGCATCTATCATTTTTATTTCTTGAGATACAAATAGGTCTGCTTTAAAAAAAAGAAAAATAAAATATTGTTGGGTCACATAAGCCTGAACACAGTAGAAGAGTTAATATATTTTACCTAAGTGATCAAAATTTCTCACATAAATTTTATAAATGAACTGTAATTTTTTCCTGTAACGAACATGGATCATTTCTTTTATATTTCATATTTTTTTCAGAGAGTTATTATTTTAAGTTCTTTGGTACAAATGGGTGGAATTTAAAATTTGAAACTTTCTTAACAAATTATTTTAGACGAGCAAAAACAGAGGAAGGACGAAAGTAAATTGTGCAAAGAAAAAATTACCGCCTCAAAAGATTTTGACGAGAGAAGAATATGAAGCGTTTCGAGAATGCGGTGGTCCTGTGACAAAGGAAGAACGAGAAGCGGCTATTATTGCGGAGGAAAAAGAAAGGCGAAGGCTTATGCAAGAGAGTGCGAAAAGGAAAGAAGAGTTTCGCAAGTTGGACCAAGAAAGGCCTCGTGAAAAATGCGCGCAATTGATTGAAATCGAAGAAGAAGCTAGAAAAAGAGCGAAACACGTTCTTGAGAGAGCAGAGAATATGAAACTTGAGCAGGAGGAGGAAATTCAGAAATGTAACAGAATTATTTTAGAAACCAAATGCCGGGCTATCAGAGACGCACAGGTAGATGATGCAAAGAAAAGAATTCTAAACAAATTATACCTAAAGTTTATAATTTAATAATGTAGTAAAAGAATGCAGTAATTTTTCATGAGAGAGATTTTTCTTATCTCCATTTGATAATTATTAAAGTAATAGGGTAGAACGAATTGGATAATTTTCTGTTTGATAGAGAAAAAAATAATAGTTAAATTTTAGAGAGTTAATTTTTGATTATTAATTTGAAAATTAATGATAAAAAATTTGTTTAACTTAAAAATCTATCTTTTGAGATTTTACCTTCTTATTTTGACTATCTTAGATTCTTATTTTAGAATAAGATTCGCCTCAGTCTAGTTTATATATATTAAAAAATGTATTTTTTGATATTAATTTTTGTCTTATTTCAATAAAAAAAAAGAAATTCCTAATTCTGATAAAAATGTGTCCTTGACATAAAATTGAAACAAGGAAATTCCTCAGAAATATCTTTCAAACTTAGGAAACTTTCTATCCAAAGGAAAACTCTTATCAAAAATATAAATTTCAAGTTTGTATAACTTTTTTTTATTTATAGGTAAAAGAGAAAAAGCTGATCGAACACGAACTGGAGGAAGAAGAAAAACGTCTCAACGATATGATGGAGAATGAAAGAAGATGGGCTATCAAAGAAGAGATAAAAAAAGAACAGGAAGAGGCGATGCAGAGACAAAAATTTGCCAACAGTCTGATGGATCAGATAAAAGAGTACGAAGAAAACAGAATATTAGAGTTCGAAAGGAAGCAGGAAGAAAGTCGGCTGATTAATTTGAGCAACATTGCCTGGCAACAGGAAGAAATTTCAAAACTACGAAACAAAGATTCAGAAAACACACGGATTCGACGACAACTTGCCGAGGGAAACGAACAATTGAAACACTTCAAGGCTATGGAAGAGCAGGAAAATAAAATAATTGATCTAAGGTACAATTTATCAAATTGTTCAACCTTCAATCAATAATAATGTACGTTGTTTTACAGGATACGCGACTACCAACGATACAAAGAAGAACGTGAAGCAAAACTGGCCGAAGAACGAAGGCTGGAAAAATTGCAAAAAGAGCAAGTTAAAACAATGGTTGCGACACAGACGTTGCAAGCAAAGGATCTTCAAGTATTTAATTCTTTAATAATTACTATTTCCTTCTAGCAATATAAATGTTCATACTTCTGGTTGCTTGCACTCAAATGCACTCAATCTGTATTGCACTGTTTGTTTCTGTTTTAATATTAAAGATTTTATAATTATTTCTATTTAACACGTTGACTGCCGCGTCACCCATATTCGGGTGACAGTAAAGTTTCTGATCGGGCCGCTTATTTGACTACTTGCCAAGGATATTCGTATGTGTTTAAAAAGATATTTCGCTGAGGAAGTAACGAAACTATTGAATATTAATTAATATATTTGTACACTTTTCATTCAGGCCGATTAAATAATTTTGCGTCTAACGTATGCTTTACAATTTGCACGATAATACAAAGACCATAATTATCAAGAAAAGGGTGTACAATTTACAAAGTTTACAGGGTTTACAAAGCTCTTCGTTTTACAACGAAGATTCCAAATGGCTTCAACGGAAAGTCCAGTGTGGGGCGTATGCGCCCCACGTGGCACGGAACGTGTTAATTATATAATAAGTAAACTGAATTAATTAATACAACGAAGAATACGCTTCGTACAGCGGTACGCGTGGCCTGAAGGAGATTTTACTGTAAACGCGCGTGGCAGTCAACGCGTTAATAACCATTTACTAATTTTATCGCTGCTGTTTAAGCAAGCTTTTATTGCATTTTACTTCTATGTTCCAGGCAAACGTAGTTTAATTATATTTTGAATGTAATTTTATTGCATACCATGAATTGTTACAACAGTACTTATGTATAAAAGCTATTGGCGTCACAAACGTTGAATTAAAAATTCCATACTTTGTATTTATATCTTAATAATAATCGTTTCCACCTGTACAGGAACGAATCGACGAGTTAAACGCTGCACGGGTTCAAGAGGAAGTGGAACGACAATGGAGACAGAAGGAGAAGGAAGAAGCGTTGAAAAAAGCAGAAGCTCAAAAGTCTCTCATGGAAGAGAGAGAGAAACAAATAAATAACAAACGAATGATGGAGGCGATCGAGATAGAACGAGAACGACGTGAATTTGAAACTATTGCTCGCGTTCAGAAAGAAGCTTTCTGTCGGGAACAGAAAGAGCTCGAGAAGAAACAGCGACAAGCGTTGATTCATAGGAGCGAAATACTGAAACAGGTTTGTTACTAAGGTTTCAAATGTGTATCACCGAGTCGTTGACTAATCGCACCATGAATTATTTTCTTAAATCATCCACGCACAAGGTGAACGAGAAAGAAAGAGACCGCATCGAGGCGAGGCGCAAAATGTTCGAGGAAGGTTTGGCGATTCGCACAGAAGCCGCTGTACGCAAGAAAAAGCTGCGCGAGGCTATGGAAAGGAAATGCGATGAGATGAAGAGGAACAAAGTACCTGAAACATACATCAACGAAGTGAAACGAATGATCAGTAGTATACAATAAATACAATAAATATACATTTCCAATTTGTCCATTTATCATTCATGGTGTATCCTGCGTGCTATTGTATCTCTGCTTGAATGTACAAGTTTTTTCAAGTTTATCAAAATTATAATAGAAAAAGTTCATACAGAAATACTATTTCTAAGCATTACTTCCATAACATAACAACATTCGGATCGTGTTCAACAATGTCTTCTATTTGTGCAGCTGATTGACCCGTGCTGCAACAAATTTCATCAAGACTGTACGTTCCTGTAAAGTACTTATAAACTGGATTGTTTTTTGTCTCTTCGTTGCAAGGAGATCCTCTTAAATATATTGGATACTGCAAATTATGAAAATTGAATAGAATTAAAAGGAAGTAACTCTTCGAATGAAATGAAGATTTCATGATAGAGCTGACGAACCTTATATACTCTGCGAATAAGATCTTCGATGAGACCAAACTGCACCAATCGACGTTCATTGATTCGTAAATTCTGAGGATTAAGACGTTGACACAGATCTCTCATACTGCTACCATGCGTCATACTTGCATACATTCGATATATATCTCTGAGATACGCTGGTTGTCTGGCTAAAAATAATTTTTTTGTAGAATGTTTTTCAACTCTTGCAAACTTCTGCGCATAAAATATAAAACTTACGAAATTTTGAAGCATACGCTATGCATTGTTCTTGCAGCTTTGTATTTTCCGTCAACTCTTTTAATTTCGAAGTTGCAGCATAGACATTGCTATACTGGAATATTGGAATCAATGTTACAACACCGTAATAACTGAAAGAAAATGGAAAAATAATATTATACGTATATTTAAAATGAAATTTTGTATCGTATACTTACACAAGATTCTGCACGCAACTTTTTACCAGATTATTTTCCACGTCTGCTTCGGCTGCTATTCGTGCAACATGATTGAATCCATCTATATACGGTAACACTTGCTGAGTAGTCAAGTCCCACTGATCGCTCTGAAATGCTTCACGGCCCTCCAAGAATATTGGTACCTGATGATCAAGAACTGGATTTGGCTCAGGTGCTAATTTTATGACTTTCAAATGGGATGTCATTGTCCCCTCTATTAAAATATCATGTTTTACGTGTTTGATACTTGTACACAAAGCTACCGCTTATAACATGTTCTTACCTGTTAGTGTACACATCTTATGCAAGTTTAAATTCTGCATTACCTCTTGGAGCATTTCTGCTAGTCTTGTTTTATCTTCAGAAGCAGATAAAAAGCAGTTTTCTACTTCAAGAGCCATCTGAAAAAAATTCAATTCAATTATACAAATTGACCGGTCAAACAATTATTACCAATGTATAAATTCTTACTAGAAAATCAGACATTTTTTTCACAACAGGTTCATAATGCACAGTACGGGCCTCTGCGTCGCACACGAAGCATAGATTAAAATAAAATGCGTTTCTTGCATACTTCTTATCATCAATTTTCACCGGGAAACCCAAGATTTTATAATCTTTTAACGTTCTGCAATAAAAATTAATTCAAGAAACTATTTTAAAACAAGGTTTTAAACATTTAAGGTGAGCAAGCTAAACTTACACTGTTATAGTACTCCGTTGCAATTGCGCTTTTGGTATAATATAAACGCTGACATTATCAAAAATATCTTTTGAGATAAAGTTGTCCGGGACCTGGAAAAAAATTATAAATATTCTTGATTAATTATACATGAAAGTATTTTTTCTGAACAGTAAAATTATAGACATATTAAAGTACTATTTAAAATAGGTTATACGTTAACCTGACAAGTGATCATTGGACCCACAATAGGATGAAATTCGGAAAAAAATATACATCTGATAGGATCTTCTTGCCCCTTGTCTTTTGCATTCTCTGTTACCGACGTCATTTTCATATTCTGTATTTACATCAAGTTCAATAAACCTGTTATCATGAGAACAGATAAAACAATTTCAAAATACATTTTAATTGCAGCTCTCCACAAAAAGCAATTGCATTTTATTTTTCCTTCAGAATTAATTTTCAAAATTCAAATAATTACAATACATGCATCCAAATATGAAAATTATATGAAAAGTAAGAAAATTGTTATTTTTTGTTGCAGATAAAATGAATTTCATTTTAAATGGTAAAAACGATGTAACTGGTACGAGAAACCTGTATTACATTTCTTTTTAAACATATCACTATTTACATTTGCATATTATGACATAAGTATGCATGCATATAGAAGATGCAATAATATGCGTATACAAGGCAGAAGAGAAGCTACAAAGTAAACATATGAATTACATCGTAAAGGAAAATAAACGTTTATGAATAAATATGAAAGGAAATATATCAAAATATTTCTTAACTAATGGATAAAAATTAGTTAAATGATAAGAAGAAAAGGATGCAATTTATTCTCAGCGTGGAGGAGAATGAGAGATGATAAACAATAAAAATGTATAATGTGTAACGAAAAAAAGAAAGTGAAATAAAAGACGTATGAGAGAGAAGGAGTTTGATAAATAGAGAGGAAGCGAGCAATTCAATGAATAAGTAAGAACAAGTGTCTGTCTGACAAATAAAGAATATTTAACCTTCCTTAGGACAATATTGGTACGTAATTTCTTTAATATGTTGCTATATATTTATAAACTATTTTATTCTATTTATCATATCTCATTTATATTATATTAACGCATTGGTTATACAGATATTGGTTATAGTATTTGTGTATTTACAGTTTCATGGATCAAATATTTATTTTACAAAGAAAAAGAAATTCTGAAGAATAAACTTTATTGCTGATATATTTTTAGAATATCGTTATGATAATAAAATATATTTTTTTCTTTTTTTTTTTAGATTAAAAAAAAAATTAATCTATGAACTTTAATTATTAGTTTATGTTTTATTATTATTAGTACTGCTATAGAATATATCTAAATGATATTTATCAAATTTCTGATCTTTCGAGACAATATGTTTCCAATATAAAATTTCTCCTATTAAAATCATTAAAGCTAATAAATAACCAACTGTAATAGCGATAAATGCACCTTGCAATTTATGAAGATTAACCAGTGCTTTTTCTGACTCTGTTTCTTGTCGTATTTCCATAATCTTTGACCATTCCATGACATCACTCAACCATTTCTCAACTAATCCAGTTTCTATTATACGCCTTACCTATAAATATGCATTATATTCGAGACGTTATTATTAAATACTTTTTTACAATAGTCTTATAGCAGTTTGTAAAAAAAAAAAAAACAAATAAAAAGTACCAAGATATCAACGTGTGGTTTCAATGGTGAATTTTTTTCCATGCCAAGAGCTATTGGCATATTTATAACACATTCTTCCATAATGTGCAAATTATGTTTCAATGATACGTCCTCTGCAGTTTTATTCTCTTTTTGTTCTTTCTCAAGTATTTGCCTTTTTACACGGGCATGTCGAAGTAAATAAGAGTTCTCGTAGTAACAAAAAGATCCATTAGCCACTTTTTCAATAGCTTCATCCTGATATCCGATTAATTTAAATTTATTACCAATCTCTTTGATATTCAGATCTGATGACATTAAGAAAAAATCTTTGCTTTCTCTGTTCCATCCTCCAACTTCTACAGAACTTTTTGTTAATTGTGCTAAGGTATCAATAGTGACTCTGTATTAAAATTGTAATACAAATAAGACACAAAATTTGATAATTGAATAGACTGTTTCGTGTGAGTACAGTACTAATTTTATTTAAACAATTTTCACCTGGCAACTGGATTTGCTAAAGTTGCAGTCATGCTAGCTCTATAAGCAACTGTAACTAAAATACTATAAATCCACCACCATCCAATTAATACTCGCACAGCCCAAGGACTTGGCAAGTCCGGTAATGAAACTTGAAAAAGCATGCTATAAGTATACAATATACTGTTTCCTATTTCAGTAAACAAGTATAAACCCTTTATTTCTTTCTTCATGGATGTATTTCGAAGACGCATTTGATTTTTGTACAAACTTATATGCTTTTTATAAGACAGTGACAAAAAATAAAATACAGCACTTCCCAAAATTAAAGTGAGGACAAGAGCAATCCATGTGTAAAGTCTGAAAAAAACCATAATACATATATCTTGTTAATTTATAAATTATGTTTCATTTTTTTTATACTGACTTGAATGGAAGTATCAGAAGCTTCCATGAATTTTCAGTTAACGATTCCGGTGTTAAGAAAGTAAGGCATTCGGTATTGTATGGGATAGTCAGATCAAAGTAATTCAAGTGACGTAACGTGTAATGTAAATCACCCAAGTAAAACGCAGCTTTTCCTTGAATGGCTTCACTAACAAGTCCGGTATGAGTTTGATTATCTTCTTCAATGCCCCACTTCTCAGAGGCAATATTATACGGCATATAATATTTTGGTTTGAAGTTCATTGCTTTCGATATGAGTTGTATTAACTGAAAAATTGTTCAAAATGTTGAGTCTTATAGCATTATTTAAATTTAATACAAATCAGTCAACTGTGTCCTTTTTATGCATAATTATTCATACTTCAAACTCTATTCCTAAAGCTTCTGTACTGTTATGTGGTTGTTTGTCATAGTATTTTCTTGAGCCTTCAGTTACCGCTGGAATATGCTCAAACACAGCAATTCTGTAATACAAATAAAACTTATTCATTTTTTTTAAAGTATACCTTGCACTAGAATTTTTTTTTTAACTGGTTTTTTCTATGAAATGATTGGTACCGTAACGCAATTTACCCTGGTACCAAGTATCTATGTACTTTGTTGCACTTGGTGGTACTTTATGAGCTGGGAAATAGATGGTATTCAAATCAATTCTTTCTTTAGATGCTTTCTCACCGGAACGATGCTTGTATGCATTGTATTGGCGAATAAAAACCACATTAATTATTCTGTTCCAAAGGTACTGTAAGTTCGGTTGGAATAAACGAGAATCGTACAACAGTAAAAATAATCCTCGCGTGTTGATCAGTCGTTCTCTGAAAATACAGATTCAGATTCCTATAATTTGAAGTTGAATGTTATCCAAATTTACCTTTCTGTGTACTGTAAAAATTCTACTGTCAAAAATCCATTGGCAATTAATATAATATATGCATTGCAGCCAACAGTCTTGCTGTCGGTCAATATTCTTTGAATTCGACGTCGTGGCTTGGAAAATTGTTCATTATCACGTAACACGATCTGTAATACAAGCACGTGTACATAAAAAGATCGGTAACAAAGGGTGCAGCCGGATAAGAAGCTCGAAAACGTCCTTAAACCAGATTTGATCAGATACAAAGAAATTTTTGTACAAAGTTTCAACCTTCTACTTTTTTTTATTCATTCTACTGTAAACATTTTGAAAAAAAAAGTCGGATACATTGCGGATAAAAGAGGCATTTCTTTTTCATTGCGAGTTGAAAAGAAAAATTAAAAATTAAAAAAAATATTAAAAAATTCAGACTTTTTCTTACAATTTGAAATGATTTATTTTATATTTTTATTACAGCGACATATTAACATAATTAGACTCAGAATTTGTTCATGTTTTAGTGAAACGTGCCCTAATTGAAAAGATAAATTAAAAATTCATTTTCTTGAGGTACTCCGTGCGGAAAAGTAACTTCAACATTTTTTTTTATCCAGTTAAAATATTTTAAACGTTTCTACGTTCGCGGTATTCGATACATACTGCTGAAAGTTTATTAATATCTCGGAAAATAATAATTGGTTGAAGTTAAAATTTTATGTTTCGGGGTCCACGCTTCCTCCACCATTTTTCCTTAAATTTCGGAAGCATCTCCAGAAAGAATATCCTCCTCTCTGCAATATATCCGAAATTGAACAAAATTTTATAATTACTGTATTTTTTTTCAAACTAACAAAATTTTTAATAATATAGTGTCCTTGCACTTTTGACTTCCTTATCCGGCTACACCTCCGGATATCTTATCTTACCTCATATTTTGACACAGCTGAGGATCTTTTAATATCTACAAGCGTTCGATAAACAAAATCAGTAACAAAAACGACACAGTTTGTCCTTTCGATAATTTCTTGCGAGATTTCTTCAATTACCGATTTCAGATTCTTTTCACTGGTTTCGTACTGGTGTTCCTTATGAAATACGCTGTATAAATTGATAATCATAATTATATTTTAAATTATGATATAATTTGATTATTACAAAATCAAACAAAATGTAAACTGAAGTAAATTTTCGAAAAGCCTCAATGGCTGAAATTTGGAAGAACGAGAGGGAGATATAAAATTTTAGCTTCATGCTTTCAGATTTTTTGATTAAAGCGAAACGCTTTTTTTAACTTATTTCGTTCCATGATCGCTAATAAATTAGAAACGATCCACGTTGTATTATATTTTACTTAATTTTAATTCAATTTATGAGCAACCACATTTTGCAACTACTTTTTTTAAGATAGTTTCAACTTCAATACCTTTCACCGGATATTAGTGTGATTTGAAGAAGCAGCGTAACGGATATCATTATTCGGACTTGGGCTGCAGAGAATTTGAATTGAATTTCCAATTAATGCTGTATATATCGATTCATCCGCTCCTTTTAATTCGTTCTTTCGATTGCGCCAACAAATACAATATTTATGGTTTCCATTTGCCAGGGAATTAGATGAGTAATGCAATCGATAATGTAAATGGAAGTTAACGATCTTATTTACGTAAATTTTCAACGAAAGGTCTTGATAGTTTCTCGTTTATTTTTATTTCAGGCCGCAAAGCAATCGCAAGGTGCGCTAAAAATTTGATCAAGGTAAATAAGCTTCAGTTACTTGCAATGTGTTGCGTACGTGTTATCTTTTTCAATGAGTAATGCGATAGCAGAGATTCAATAGAAACGACACGAGAAGCTGAAAGGAAGTTATACCTAAAAAGTAATTCTTAACATAAAGTATTTAAATTATAGAATTTCAGGAGATACAATTGAAGTTTGTAGTTTGATTGATCCAACACTAGAACCACCAGAGTGATCAAAACGACTGGTTTGTAATTTCTCAAATAAATTCTATAAATTTGCATTGATATACTTTAAAAAATTGTTTCTACCTTTCTGTAAAATTTCCACTGCATCTCATGTTTCTTTCAAATACCTATTACTTTGAATTTTTCTGGTAGAAATTGGTGTACTCAAATCACTGGTAGTTCTAGTGTTAATAATATAAATCTGTGGTGTACCGATTCATTTTTATATCAATAACATGGATAATAAAGTTGAACGAAGCAAGTAGTTTTTACGTAAATTGATTAATTTACTGAAAGAAAAATACTATTAACTTCTTGTACAATGTTTTAATTAATATCAATGATAATTGATATAAAAATGTATGTTAACGATAATGAAAATTGGGAAAAAAAATAGTTGGAAGGTAACAATGTGATTTAGTAATGTTTGAAGTAAAAACTGTTATTAAACAATTTTATGTAAGCTATCTCTGTTATCAGAGGATTAATGATGATATGAAAAATATAATCTTTGCAATGCGATTTTAATCACACTGGATCATATTGTATTTTCTTAGTTGCAGTACAGTAATCATTATCATATATTAATTCAGGCAAAGTGACTTAAATGCATTACATTATACTGTAATATAATAATTACTAATTAAATAAAGTACTGTGTTTAACGTTTCATGTAATAACTTTATTCCTTCCTTGAAGAGTATCAATCTTTTACTTTCATGATTTGACAAATGAACAGAGAGCACAGTGCTTCAAGAAAACTTTTTTTCCAAATTTTTAGCAACACGACTGGACCATTTTTCTTTTTTTTAAAGTCATTCTTAACTAATGAAAGAACAGTCTGTTAAGTCACGTTTATTTTCATCAGCACATTATTCATACACGAGTGACTCTTTAATTAAAGTTCGAATAAGTCGACATGAAACAGTATACCTTGACTTTCACGACGAGCGACTAGTGATTACAATTTTTAATTACCTTTCGCGAGTACTAGTTCTTATTCATAAGAAAACAATTCTTTTTTAGTTACATAGTAGTGATCAATAGCAGTTCAGTAATATAGAGTTCATACTTGAGTAAAATTTGTCTCAAAAGAATTAACAAACAAAACATTGCATGCGTTAAGCACAAAGCTGATCATTATTTAACTGTACAGGTGTTCCAATCCAAGGTTTACAATTAGTGAAGATGAATGATTCAATAAGTGATTTACCAAAGGGTCCTTTGGCCCCTTATAGAGAATGTGCAACATTTGACTGGAAACTATTGAAATTCAACTTAGAAGGAGAGGATTTTGTAGATTTTCAGGTATTTATTAACATGAATTAATGTTATTAACAAGATGTGAACACTGGTTCAAAAATTTTTCTTTCTTTCATTCCAGAAAACTTTGTGGGACTTCATGAAAAAGTCACCAGTGTTTAAAAGATCTGTATGCCCTACATTAGATGCCCAACGAAAGCTTTGCAACGCTCGTGTTCGAGCATTAAAGGATAACAATATTGCAGTAATATATTTAACAATAATAAACAGAAAAAGAAACGACTAACTTATGGATGTCGAGGAAATAGGTGGACAAACTTTGAATTCTTCTGTTCCTAAGGACTAAAAAACATTATGTGAACGCGGATCCAAAAGCTCACCTCTCTGAGAATTTTTATAAATTTACAATGATGCATTTTTAGGGATTTTCCATAATTTTTTATAAAAAGTTTGCACAGAGAATTATTATTATTCTTTCAAATAACTATCGTTTTGTTTTATTTGGTACAAATAAGTCTAAAAAATGTTTTTGGAGCATTAATGACTCTATTCTTAGGAATAGAGTATATCACCAAAGTTTGACTATCTATTTTCTTGACACATGACATGATTCATGTATAATTTTTCTGCAGAATCCAATAACACACACACATTGGTTTAATATAATATTTCAATATGACGCCTCCATACCGATAAAAATGGGTGTCATGGATGGTATGGTACCGAGTACAATTCTAGCTTTAGGTACACAGAATCATTATGACACCGCAGAAAAGATTCAAGAGGGACAAGTAAGCATCCATTTAATGAAATGTATTTTATTTCACTATCTAACATTCTAAAAATTATAACACAATCCCAAACGAGTCAATCTTCTAATCAATACTTAATAAAACTTTGTTCCAATCGTTATTTTAATTTGTACTCTGTTTATTTTAAGTACACATGTTGCTTTGCATTGACGGAAATATCTCATGGTACAAATGCAAAAGGAATCAGAACCACAGCTACATACGATGTGAAATTAAAAAGTTTCATTTTTCACACTCCTGACTTTGAGGCTGCAAAATGTTGGATTGGTGGCTTAGGTAAATAACATAATAAAACTATATTTAAACGAACAGAAATTAACGTCTTTCCTTTTTGGATTTCCAGGAAAAACCGCAACACACGCTATTGTATTCGCACAATTAATTACACCAGATCAACAGAACCACGGTCTTCATACCTTCATTGTACCGATTCGAGATCCAGATACTCATTTACCTTATTCAGGCGTCAGTGTCGGCGACATGGGTGAAAAAATTGCGTTAAACGGAGTGGACAATGGATTTGTGATATTTAATAATTACGTCGTGTCTCGAAAATGTTTGTTAAATCGAACAGCAGATGTTACCGAAGCCGGCCACTATGTAACGTCTGTAAAAAACAAAAGTAAAAGATTTGGTGAGGATCGAAAGAAATCTTGTATTATTCGCGACAAAGTTTCGATGGCAACTTTTATAACAATTGTGCGTTTAAATTTATATAGGTGCATCCTTAGGCGCATTATCCTCAGGACGCGTTACGATTACGTCGATATGCGCGAACTTCGCGTCCGTTGCAGTGACCATTGCCGTACGGTACTGTGCCGTAAGGAAACAATTCGGACCATCGGAACTCGAGGAGTGGCCGGTTATAGAATATCAAGCACAGGTATTTAAATCAGTCGAACATCTAGCCCAAGTAAAATAGCTGTACAATTAAAATTGAATATAAACGTATGCAGCAATGGCGACTGTTTCCTCACTTGGCAGCGACGTATGCGTTGAGAATATTTTCTGCTGCGTTTGTAAATAAAATGTCCGAATTTAAATTCAAACTTATAACGACACAAAATCAGGATAACATCGATAACGAAGGTATAGAAATACATGCGTTGTCCTCGGCGACAAAGCCACTGTGTTCGTGGACCAGTAGAGATATTATTCAGGATTGCAGAGAGTCGTGTGGAGGACACGGTTACCTTAAAAGTATGATTTTTTTTTTTTTTTTTTTAATAAAAGACTTTATACTTTGTTCTTACGCTGTTTAATCTTTACCTGTAATTAGTCTCGCGTTTGGGCGACCTGAGAGCTGAAAATGATGTGACTTGTACGTTCGAGGGTGAAAACAATGTACTAATTCAACAGGCCAGCAACTGGTTGCTGAATCAATGGTCAAACGTACTTTATGGAAAGCCTGTAAACTCTCCTTTGAAAACAGCTGACTTCCTGAAAGATGCCAACAATATTTTATTGCTGAAGTTTTCCCATTCAACAGTTCATGATACATTGAAATTGGAAAGTATGGAAATATTTTGAACAACTTAAAACGTTGAATGCCATGGGAGCCACCGGTGACTGGCGCACCGAGATTAATAGAAATATATAATTTGAATAAACGTGAACACTTATAAATTTTTCATTATTACCATAGCATAATAAAAAAAATTCTCGTGGCGCCACGGACAATGCTTTTAAAACTAGCGTGGCATTCAATATATTAAACACTGTTCACAATTCCCCAATATACTTAACACAAATTTTTTTTACAGATCTACTTTTATCCTTTAAATGGTTAATTTGTTATTACTTGAAAAGAACGTATGAGCAGACTCAGAACTTAAAGCATAAAGGGTGCGATGATTTTGAAATTAGGAATAATACACAAGTATTCTTTGCACAAACGTTATCTTTGTTGTATGGACAGGTAATAGTTTACTTGCAGTGCTTAAAACATGATTGAATTAATTTTGCAAATATCTTTTTTCCAGCATATGATAATGAAGTATTTTATGGAGTGCATACAGAATTCTGTATGGAGATCGGAGGAACGTAATGTGCTAACGAAGTTGTGTTCGCTGTATGGAGCGGTTGCTTTGGAAAAAAGATTGGGAGACTTTTATGCAGGTGGTTACACATCGCCTACGAGTAACATGGACAAACTATTACGAGAGGGTATTCTAATTTTGTGCAAAGAATTAGTTCGAGAAGCGGTAGCGTTAGTCGATGTTCTGGCACCGCCAGATTTTATTTTGAATTCTCCATTAGGAATGTCCGATGGTCAAGTATGTAATTCATTTTATTTTTCCTTTTTTTGATCTACAATTTTTTTAAGTTTAATTTGTACATAGGTGTACAAGTATATTAAAGAAGAAATGTTCAAGGATAAAGAGAACTTTGAACGACCGTCATGGTGGAGAGAAATAGTACGGTCAAAATTGTGATATATATATATATATAAATATATATAATATATAACTAATATTTTTTGTTATTATATTTTTAATATTTCTTTATCATAAAAATTATACATCCAGACAATAAAAACTTATTATAAAACTCATGTGAAATGTAATCCCATTTGTTTAGAGCATAACACCAAAAAAATGAAATTACAAGATTTGAAATTTATGGTATAATTTTTACAAGCCAAAAGCCACGTTTTTGGGACTTAAGAGATTTGAAAGTAAGGCATTTTTGAGGAATTTTCTTGAAACGAAGTAAGTTATCAGTTATCAAGATTTCAGGAATATGTAGAATTTTTTTAAATTGAAAATAATTATTTGGAGTTACAGTAGTTCCAACAGAACTCTTAAGAAAAAAAAGTTTTCACGATAGTAGCCACTGTAATCATCTGAAACAACAAAATTAAGAAGATTTTTAATCTCTGAGAGCATAGTTATCATAATATAAAAATAAAAAAAATGGCGGTACTTGAAAGAAAAGTATAGATTTTCACAAGAAATGGTCAGTTAAATTGAAAAATTCGTATTTTACAAACCTCGACTTGATCGTGGACGAAAGGAAGACTGATTGAAACATCGATCAATATAAAATAGGATAATATTTATTACTTCACGAAATACAATTAATATATGCCTTTCCAATACCATTTATAAATCCATGCTCTTGTACTAGGACACGAACATTTTGCTTCCATTTGTTTCTCTTTTTTTTCTTTTTCTTTTTATTATAAAATTGACCGTAACAACATTAAGTTCGGTACAATTATTTAAGAATATCTCTTCTTACTTGAAAATCAAAATGAGCAAATTTATTGCTGAAGATTTTGATATTAATTTTCACACGTTGGAAGTAGCGTTTCTTGTCCTAGTGTTTGCAACAATTAACAGTGTTTCTTTTTTCTCTTGCATTTTTCAGCGACACTTTTCAAAGTGTTCTTTTTTTTTTCTTTTTTTCTTTTAATATCTCTGCCTATACGGACCTTAATTATAATTATTTCAAGATTGCAAAATATATCGGTATACATACAAACATGATACTATTATACGAATTAATTTTATACTGGTTATTTTTGTTTAAATTCATTGTTATGAATCGATAAAAATGATCAGTCGTGTGTTGGAAATTATGGCAACAAGAAGGGTGATTATTTTGTGTTTAAAAATCTTTCGTGAAGAGCTTACAAATAGTCCTGCTATCTGTTTCTCGTTTGGTTTTATAAATTAAGAAATATTTCCATATAAATACCTATCTGCTAAATTACCATCAAACGTGCGTTGATGTTTTATTTATTTATTTTTTTTTAACAATATCCAAGGTGTGACCTGTGTTAATTTGTATTTAAACTTCCTTATATATATATATATTTCTTTATCTTAAAATCTGTAATAAAACGCAACCGTGTTATTTTAAATATAATAGTGTAAGTTAACTTTTATACACAAAAGATTCTATAAGAAGCGTAAACTAAATGTTTCTTCTGTGATATGATGAACATGTTGAGGAAGTATGTCGTAAAAAATACGATAAGTATCGAGCAACATTGAATGTTTTCCACTGTGTTACACTCATTTGGTCGTTATGTACAGGACAGTTATCGATAACGTATTACAATTCAATTGAGATATAGTTGTGAAAGTGATACACGACAATTTTAACACCAGGTTTACGGGCATCTATGATTTCTTGTAATATATTATTAGTTCGCTTTGCTTCGAATTGGTAAATTTTTTCCTGTACAAATTTAATTTTGGGTTCACATCTTCTGTACGCACACTTGTTGAGCTTCCGTAAATCTAGCGTTAATATATAAAATAGAAAAAGAAAAGAAATTGTGTACGTTGGAAAAGAATCGTCATTAACGTTTACTCGTTCAACGTTATCAATTGTCGACTTAAAATTATTCGATTCCCTTTCGAAGTTTATAATCAACGATCGTATTTACGGTGCTTTAGTGTGAAAGAAGTCGAGTAATATTGGCTCTCTTCGTTGAAGCCCTTTATTTTTAAATTAACATACTCTTTTTTTTTTTTTTTNAAAATATATTTTTTTCTTTTTTTTTTTAGATTAAAAAAAAAATTAATCTATGAACTTTAATTATTAGTTTATGTTTTATTATTATTAGTACTGCTATAGAATATATCTAAATGATATTTATCAAATTTCTGATCTTTCGAGACAATATGTTTCCAATATAAAATTTCTCCTATTAAAATCATTAAAGCTAATAAATAACCAACTGTAATAGCGATAAATGCACCTTGCAATTTATGAAGATTAACCAGTGCTTTTTCTGACTCTGTTTCTTGTCGTATTTCCATAATCTTTGACCATTCCATGACATCACTCAACCATTTCTCAACTAATCCAGTTTCTATTATACGCCTTACCTATAAATATGCATTATATTCGAGACGTTATTATTAAATACTTTTTTACAATAGTCTTATAGCAGTTTGTAAAAAAAAAAAAAANTTCTTGTAATATATTATTAGTTCGCTTTGCTTCGAATTGGTAAATTTTTTCCTGTACAAATTTAATTTTGGGTTCACATCTTCTGTACGCACACTTGTTGAGCTTCCGTAAATCTAGCGTTAATATATAAAATAGAAAAAGAAAAGAAATTGTGTACGTTGGAAAAGAATCGTCATTAACGTTTACTCGTTCAACGTTATCAATTGTCGACTTAAAATTATTCGATTCCCTTTCGAAGTTTATAATCAACGATCGTATTTACGGTGCTTTAGTGTGAAAGAAGTCGAGTAATATTGGCTCTCTTCGTTGAAGCCCTTTATTTTTAAATTAACATACTCTTTTTTTTTTTTTTTCTTCTCCTTTTTCTTTCTGTTTAATTAAAAACGTGCGCCATTTGTACGATGAATTCTTAGCTTACATTTTAATTTAACAATATTCTCTCGTGTGAACGATAAGCTTTGGTATTGATCGTTAATATATAATAATTGTAATTAAACTATATGAACTATACTTACGTTTTAAATGTTCTTACGGTTATTTCATTTCGATTCTGTGATACAGGGCAGATGTGATTTACGATCTTCTTTTTTTTTTCTCTTTTTTTTTTTCTCCCGCGAGATTAGAATTAATTTGGTTTTTGAAAGACATCAGGTACGTTTCGACGTTTCAACGTCAGTTAAATGATTTGTCAAAGAGGTACTACTATGATTAGTATGTTCGATCGTTAGTAATGTATGTTCTGCTTACGCTCAGTCTTGTACGATGCCGATTTTTATTAAACCGATCGTACCGTAGCGGAACAACGAATCGTCCGCAATGAATTCATGTTTTGCTGTACGATGAATCTGTTACGGTTCCCATACGTACAAGCTCGTTCCATTCGACTTGAAGAAGGACTTCTGAAAGAACACGACTAAAAATTTCGTGTAAAATATTTAAAATACACTTCCGTGTGTTATTTAATTATAACAAAGTGATAATTAACACTAGGTTCACGGGCATCCATCGTATCATTTCGATGGCTACGTTGAAATACAAATTTTTTATAGTATCATTGGTTCAGTTTACTTTGAACAAATGGATTTCTGTTAGCAGAGATTTATTCAGTTTATATTTCACGCACGCATGATTGTTTAATTTAACCACCGAAATCTGAGTTGCGTCAAATTGACGGATTCCGCAAATCTAGTGTTAACACATTGACAACCGGCAATCTAAGAGACATTTAAAGCCCATTATTCGCTTGTTTCTGATCACTGAATAGCCAAAAAAAAAAAATTTTAAACATTACATATTTTCGTAAAATAGAACATACTATGGTAATTGCATATTTTTATTTGCATATTCGTCATATACAATTTAACGGTAATTAAAAATGGAAACAAAATCGAAATTTTNATAGGGTAACATTGGCGAGAGCTTGTAAAGAAGCTAAGGCTAAAAAACTTACAGTTACTGTGCTAGCTCCTCCCAGAGCACAGACAACATATGCCTGTTAAACAATAATTAATTACAAGTCGTGTGGTGTAAGGTGTAAACCTATTTTTTTGATAAACAATTATAAAATGATTCCTGTAACAACTAGAAAATATTTTTAACCCTTTAATTATGGGTGTATTATTTTTTTCTCTGTCATTTTACCTCTTTTTTATAGCAATGATAATTAATTTTATATTATTTTTAATACAAAATCAAGAATTCAGTAAGGAGAGAGAGTAATTTCTGTAAATGTTTCTAAACATTGATCCTTGGTCTTCACGATAAAAATTATTAAACAAAGTTAACACTCACTTCTATAAAATCGGCGTAGATGAAACCCTGTTCAAGTCCGATGAAAAGTGTTAACGGTGCAGCCAACTGTAACTTAGGATCTAGAAACGCTGCTTTCACCGATGCGAGGATATTTTGCGTGCTGTGTTTCTCGTTCACACTTTGTGGCTCTTTCATTCTAGAGTCGAGGAAAGCGCACGATATACTTAAGCCTAAGACAGCAAGGCCTAGCCATATGCTGACCAACACTTTTGATGTACCAAATGATAACGTAGGAAAGTTAATTGTCCCATTGTAAGGATAAATTTCCTCTGGACAGTACTCCGCTCCACAAATGTCGCTTACTTCACTGCTTAACGTATTAAGAGGTACTGAGTCTGTTAATTTTACAAGTATGGCAGCGATTAAACAACCTGAAAGAATACAATATTTTATTCATCTGTAATTTCTATGATACAAGATCTTAAAAAAGAGAAGGATTAACCACTTTGGATGAGTATACAGGGTGTCAATTCCAATTCAAAAAATTAATACAAGTTTCTTTTTTGGATAAATAATTTTTTACAGAACTTTCTAAACATTTATAATAAAAAGTGTGTTTTATTTAGAGAACTATAATTTTCTTGAAACCAATAGGTGGTTGCTCTTTTAAAACTATTTAAAATCATGTTTGTATTTTAACATAGCTTATAAATAAATTATGTTAAATGAAAATTAAAATTAACAGAATTTATTGCAGTTACTTATGTACTTATGATTCAGTTCAATAAGTATTTTTATTTAGAGAACTATAATTTTCTTGAAACCAATAGGTGGTTGCTCTTTTAAAACTATTTAAAATCATGTTTGTATTTTAACATAGCTTATAAATAAATTATGTTAAATGAAAATTAAAATTAACAGAATTTATTGCAGTTACTTATGTACTTATGATTCAGTTCAATAAGTATTTTTTTTTTTTATTCAGTTTAGTGTACACCAAAGTGGATGCAACTCTTTTTTTGTGATCTTGTGTGTGTATTAATTGTTGATATATTAATTTTTGAAAATATTCGTACCCAGTGCGAGACCTATGTCTTCTGCTAATTTGATTCCTCGATTAAGTCTTCTCAGAAGGCACTCGCGTCTTGTTTCATCGGGATCTTCAGGATCGACACATACCAGAGCTAAACTCGTCGCTGAAGCATTTACGTGTGAAACTCTTGCTAAGAAATTGGAACTCATACAAGCGCCTAGCATCGCGTAGCTAGGTAACAGTATGTACCTGTTAACAAAAAATATTATATAGTCAAAGTTTCTTTCTGTCTTTCTGTCCTAATACCAATTATTATTTTTTAAAATTGATACCGTTCACGACAGAAAGACCACAATCCATAATAGCTTTCATTAAACTATATTAAATAAAAATATGACTGCTTTGTAGGCTTTTACAATTTTTTTTTTTTTTAACGAACGTAACATAAATCTGAGATCAATGAATGGCTCTATAAGGGAGCGCTCATGACCTAATCATTGACTCGCGTCTGTTACATTTATCGTACTTAATATCCCATGTATCAATCAACTCAAATAAATTAATATCTCGGAAACTAATAATTGCTCGCATCTAAAATTTTCTATCTGAAATTCTTACCGGCGATTATAAAGTTACAATAACTCCTACCGCTCTGGACACAGATGCGAACACGGTGTCCAAAGTTTTTAATTAATATCTCAGAAACTAATAATCGCTCGGGTCTAAAATTTCATATTTGGGATCTGTGGCCGCGATTAACACGTTGA
>SMSQ01026173.1:14481-59726 GCA_019453375.1 Ctenoplectra terminalis | reverse complement strand
CCCCCCCCTCTGAACTGCTCGACGAACCGAGCACGACTGGCTAAAATACGCAACTGGCGGTAAATTTAAAGCTCCATATAGTACCAAATAATTTTCACTCGCAGCGATTTAAAGAATTCCTTGTAACTCAGGAACCAGAAGCACTTTTCCAATCGTCGAGGGCTCAAATTAAAGCTTAGAATCCCAGCTATAATTTAAAATAAGTTTCGTTAAGTTACCCTCTCTGGTTCATTTGTTATAAACAATTGAAGCTTCAATTCCTTGTAACTAAGGAACCAGTGGGACAATCTCAATGAAACTAATTTTAAATGACAGCCAAGGCTCTGAACTTTGATCCAAGTTCTCAGAAAATGTAAAATTAAATTCCTCGCTGTACTTTTTTAGCTGTCACTGTACCTCCAGCATAGCATCGTTGTCCCACAAGGTAGTATGATGATGACCACTGCTTCTAGCGCGTCTATGAGTGTGTGCTAACGGAGGAGGCTGAGCTGGCAATCTTATGGGCCCTAAACCACCGATCGGAGCCGGCCTGTAAGCAGGACTTCCGAGTTTCTCCTTGGACAACTCGTGCAGATTCGGCAGGGAACCCATTTTTTTAGTTTCTTGCCCTTTCTTCTTTCTATTTCCGTTAGGATTTATCCGTTTAAAGTCGCTCGATCACCTTTTTGATTCCTAACAGAATCATCCTCAAGGAAACACGCGGTCGTTACCATCGTAACTCTTTCCTCGCTCTTTCACCATCCATTTCAGCATCCGTTGGTTACCTGTACCTGAAACGATTCAAAATTAGAATCAGATTTTTCAATTCTGTCCAAAACACAGAGCAATTTTTCTTTTTTTTTTAATTTGTTACAATCAATTCTTACATAGAATATAAGTAAATTAATATGGGTTACAACTTTGGCAAGGGTAAAATCTTTTTTTTACATACATTTAACTCTTGTACTGCTGTGAGGTACCATGAAAGGTATCAGCGTGGTCTGTGGACGCACATATGCGGCAGTAAAAGGGTTAAATATGTGTCGTTGGGAGATTTTAACATTGCTACTGTCCTTAGATCACCTTTGACCCAAACCACTTTTGCTTTTAATTAAAAAATTTCCTAACTTGGAGAAGAATGTGCAAAAAGCAATCATCGGTATACAAATTTCCTTTTTATACTTGTCCAGAATTAATTAGAGCGAGGATAGATTGAAAAGAATTCGAGGAGAGAAGCATCAGTGTGTTCTGTGGACGCACATATGTATTCATGACAGTAAAAGGGTGAAATATAGGGTGAAAAATGTGTTCTCCCTTTTATTAAAAAGATAAATAAATAACTTTTGAATAATTAGGTTTATATTATATTACAAATATTATATTATTATTATTAAATATTATTACAAATATTATATTACAAATTTATATTATATTACAAATATAAACCTAATTATTCAAAACTTATTTATTTATATTTTGATAACTTTTGAATAATTAGGTTTATATTTGTAATATAACATAAACTTGATTATTCAAAAGTTATTTATTTATATTTTTATAACTTTTGAATAATTAGGTTTATATTTGTAATATAACATAAACCTGATTATTCAAAAGTTATTTATTTATATTTTGATAACTTTTGAATAATTAGGTTTATATTTGTAATATAACATAAACCTGATTATTCAAAAGTTATTTATTTATATTTTTATAACTTTTGAATAATTAGGTTTATATTTGTAATATAACATAAACCTGATTATTCAAAAGTTATTTATTTATATTTTTATAAATAACTTATAAAGCCTAACTTTGAGAAAGATGTACAGAAAGCTAATAAACTGCATTTGCTCGGAATCAGGAATTTTTTTTACCCAAATATTAGCAAGCTTAGAAAATAATTTGAAGAACGTTGCAGGGTTAATTCAATTTTTATATTCGCCCACGATTCTACACAAATTTCGCTTAAATACCCAAGGTGACCGGATATTCCTGCGACCAACCGTGTGTATCGTGACGGTGTACACACTGCGGGGGTTTTACATAATTTATATGGCAATTCTCCGAGTGCAATCGCGCCAATTATGTAAGAGATAAAAGGAAAAAGGAAGAAAAGAGAAGAAACGATCGGAGATAAAAATCCCCGTAGTCACCGATGGAACCTTGAACGAGAACTTACAACGGAGCAACTGTTACCGATACAACGAGCGTGGCGAACAGAGGCCTTGATATATCGGTGGAAAGATTTCGATCGATCCTGATGATTCGTTCGCATGATTCAATGCAAAGGTAAAAAGACATTCATTTTTTTTCTTTTATTTCTATCTTTTGCCAAATTTAAGTTCGTTCTAAAATTGATTTCGCTTTCAGAAAATAAAAGCTTGAGACTGATCGATCAGCTTCAACTCTTTGATCGGTGTGGCCTGTGGACGCACATGTGCGTTAGACGGTCGGAGCGTTCGTATTAAACGATTAACTCATGATTTGCAAGAAGAGAATTCGTCATACGATTCATAGGATTGATACGATTGTTAAAAATGCGGCTTATAATTAGTTGCACGTTGGATAATTAATGAAGTACCCGCAGAGTACACGGTATTAGAGAGAAATGTGCGTACAAATTATATACAGGGTGTCCCAAACACTGTGGAGATTCCAGTGGAGGATTCTTAAGTGAAATATATTTTTCTTTCATTTATTTATCTTCTTGTTCGGGTTTTCAACCCATTGTAGTTAAATTTAAAAACGTTTGGCAGCAAAATGGTTAAGAATTTAGGAAAATTGTAAAGGCCTGCAAAAGAAAGTGGTATTTTTATCTAGTATGATTTTATTGAATCCATTAATGAATTATAATTTATACCTTCAGTCCTCTGAAACGAAACGTCTGTCCGCGTGGCGCTTAACTTGTTAGTGTACGAGTGAAATCACCTCAGGAATCCCCCATTTCCGGGTCCTCCACAGTGTTTGGGACACCCTGTGTATATGTGTAATATACAATGGGTGAAAACCTATGATGTAAAAATAAAAATGTGTGTACAAATGTATATGCATAGTATAACGAATAATGTAGTAATTAAGAAATTAGGTAAAGCTACTGTGATCAAACGTGTTATGATAAAGTTGTCTATATTTATATCACCGATAAAATCAATAATACACGTTGGTCGTCGACGACGTAAAGGATAAAACAATTCTATTGATTTCGCTGCTCTATATATTAGTAATTAGTAATTAGTGTTACACTGTCTATATTTAAGAGGTAAATATTAGCTTGTCTCAAAAGTTTCTTACAATTTTATTAATAAGTAATGGATCCATAATATTTTATATTATTTACTATATTGATCTATTACCTTCCTCTATCTCTGGTTTAACAGATAAGGCTGCATTTTTATACAAACACTGCCAGAAACCACTGCGTGGAAATAACGAAAGAAACTTTCCTAAGACAACCTAATATTTAATAAGCATATGTAATTATTAAACCTGATAAGATTTATCAAACTTGGTGGAGTTGTAAAACTGGAGAAGAAATCTCATCTTTAAAGAATTCATTTTTTTTTTTTAAACAACGCGAAGGACACTTTTGAAGCAAATAAGATAAATGTAATTTAAGAAACGAATAAGTATAATCTTTTCAATAATTCTGAAAATATATTCGTTTCGTTTCGTGCAAACAATAATTATAATTTTTAATCATATGCATGAAGCTTGAGATTTAAAACGTTTCAGAAAAAATTATTTTAAGTCCCATTGGCTGGATTAAGGATGTAAAAATTATTATCTGGTAAAATTGGCATGAAATGAAAAGAATTTAGAGAAATTTCTTTTTCTAAATTCACCTGCTTAATTTATTTTAATTATTAGTAAAGTTATTTTGTAGAACTGTAAAGTTACTGTTGTGTGGAGTAGATAAATGTTTTCTTTATTTTGTTACAGAGATATCTGAATTCAGGCAGGAAAAATGTATATTTTTTTAAACAAGGTTTGGTGTGTACTTCTTAAAGAATTGTAAATCAGGTAAATTACGTTTGATGTTTCAACAACAGTTAAGGACAAAAACATAATAAAATGTGCTCGAACACACAGAATTAAAATTCCAGAAATGATTTATAAAAGTTTGCAATTATTATTAAAGTTGGAAGAGTTTTATTTTGCAGACACAAATAGGTCTTAGCAATTTATATTCTTCAAATTTTTAGCAACATGACAATTTTTTTAATACCTGTTCCAGAATTGATTTTAAATGGACTAAGCAAAATTTTATGAAATAAAAATTATCAAACACTACCTTTATACATTTTATCTTTGCTTTTAAATCCTATTTTTCTTTTGTCCAGCTAAAATTCATTTCTTCTTCCTTTATAAATATCACTTTTGTTATTTTATATTCTACTTCAGACATTTTAGTAGAAAAATACACAACTCAAGGGAAACAAACCTCTATTTACATTTCTTGAAAATTAAAGTCTCTAAAAATGAATCATAAATCATTTGTGAACCAGTCATTGGCTCTGGTATTTAGTTCCACTGTCAATCACCAAAAAGAAATTTCAAGAAAGTCCAATTCCAAGTTACACCCTGTCTCGTTACAAACTAAAATTATAACCAGCAAAAAAAAAAAAAACAAACTTACTTTTCTACAGCTATGTCGTACCACCGACCACCGTTCCCCATGATCGTTCATTTACCAAGGAAGCAGCAGCTGGACCGCGAGAATCATCCCAGAGAAAGTGTTTTCAAGCACATGGTACGATCACCAACACCACTTGCCAATTCAAACGAGCCCAACACTTGTTCGTTCCGAGCACGCTTCTGCTTCAAGCTTTCGCTAATTTCTCTCCATAAAAATACTCTCCAACGGATACCGAGTTCAGGATCCTCTTCAAGATCAGTACCAAAGATTTGAGAAGGAAAAATCCAGCGTGTCAATACAGCTCGGTTAAAATGTTTCAGCCGTGTATCATTGGGATGATCGATAACCACGTTAACGAGAGAAACCACTGCACAGAGCGATCAGAGGAGCCAGTCGAATCCTTGAGAGAGTCTGATGATCCGTTACTCACGCGCAGAAACTTAACGGAGAGCTTAATTACTTCCTGGAACCGTTTCAACCGATTCTTCAACGTTGTTTACACAGTAACAATGTTTCTTACAACTGGTTGATCTGGTCAGCAACGTGACAAGAAATTCTTAACGATGCTTCCTCGGTGTCCTCCTGAGCGAGCTTGGACCAATCTTCCAGGAGGATGAAGTCATGTTTCTTTTTTTTTTTTCTTTCTTATAAGAACTGTTTACGACAGCAGATAATTGTTTGAGAATATTGTATGGTGCGGTTTAGTCGTGCAATGGGGCAGGAATATTGTTTGGAGCAGGGTTCGTGGAAAGTACAACAGCGAGCCACGATTCACCCCTCGGCTGGACTCGGTGTCGCTCGCCATCGTTCGTTCTCCCTTAGTTCTCGTTCCTCTTGATATGGTCGATAACAGGGAGAGTGCGTACTGCATCCTCTCGCTCCTCCATTTTTATTCGAATCTCCAGCCTTTCAGAGAAATTCGATTGCGTTTCACACGGTGGACGAAGCACGTGGGGAAGCTCGAGGGTCTTAACACTAAACCTACCGACGATTAAACTAAACCTGCTTGTACCAAAGAAATTACAATAATAGATACTTGGAAAAATACATAATGCTAGAGAAGCAAATCTTTAAACATATATTTAACGGAAAATCAGAAAAAAATATTCAAAATTGCACCGTTAATAATTTATAAAATTTGGAGAAGAAATTACGGAACGATCATTTGACCGCTTTGGTAGGTTTAGTGTTAAGGGGCTGGGGTATTACGAGCCTTGGTTCTTCTAAGTACAATTTCACTTTTAACGCGTTAACCCCTCGACTTACGATTTCTTCAATCTTCATACATATTAGCAATAGTTATTCAAGTCTTTGACACTCTGAAATACACGTATCTTGTATTCGCTAATTTTCAGTATTGTGAATTTAAATTACAGTTAAAGCTAGAATTGAACTTTATCATAAATATTGTGTGTTTTTATTGTATTTTATCCGGAATAGTTATAGGACATAGTGTTCAATTTTAGTCGACTTTCCTTTAGACTGTGTACTATGATAGTAAACTGAACCTACCGACTATTAGATTATACCTATTTGTAACAGAGAAATTAGAGTAATAGATACTTGGAAAAATACATAAATCTAGGGAAACAAATCTTTATCGTCTAATTTTTATCAAATGCAAGGGGTTAATAACTCGTATACGTGTTTAACGCTGGATTTACGGTATTCGTTAATTTAACGCACTTGATATCTCGTGTTTAAGTTTAATTAAATAAACAATCGTGACTGCGGAAAATGTAAATTAAAAAATTTATCTTGTCTTTCCAACGCAAATGGTTAAAAGTAAGTCTACTTAAAAAAGTTTGGGAGTGAAAAAGATTGGACAACGAAGCAAGAAAATAAAAAATTTGTTTCACGAAGGATCGTCGAGTTACCTCGGACACCCAGTACGTTACAGAGACACTCTCGTGTTTGAGTCGCGCTCGAATCGGTTATGCACGTTCCAGCATTAAAACTGGCGTATCGCAATAACACATTTCAAGGAGAGTCTTCGAACTCTGGTTTATTACATATTACAGTGTTAACTGGCACGAGAATCAGTCTGTTAAGTGTGTCAATGTTACGACGATAATACAACGGGTACGAACCCGTGCATGTCGTTTTAATCGTGCGGGTTAATCACCTCGGACTCGACTATCAGCCTGTTACTTCTCGCTTGAAAGATAATCGTCTTTGTTCAAGGACCGTCGAATCGTAATAATAGCGTTTCGCGTATGATTCACGGCACTGGGAATCAATTTCATTTAGAACCTTTCCTGCACGTCATCGTTGCAATTTTTCCACAAAATTCTTGCTGAGCCATCCTAGGAAGAGTCAGACCCTGATCCTTACCATGGCTGACTCGTCCTAGTGTGGGAATATTATTGCAGGAATTTTAAGTTACAAGTAGTAAAATACTCTGGTCGAGCTCTTCATGTGAAATATAAAATGTCTTTTGTATAAAAGAGCTATAATCTCTAATTCTATATCTTTAATTTTAAGGTCTCTAATTCTCTTGATTCTCTTTTAGATTAGCTCTCAGGCTCTTAATATTCGACTGTTCCACACTCGCATTTTTCACAATTATATATTCAAACGTTCTCTCTTTTTTCATTCAATCTCTTTTGCTCTGTTCAGGTATCTTTGTTACTTGGTCTCACAAATACTTTTCATTCATAAATCTATTGCTGTAGAAAATATGCACTTCACATTCATCATTCAAAGAATATTAAGACCCAGAAAATATACACTCCACGCTCATCATCCAAAGAATATTAAGATCCAGAAAACATGCACTCCATATTCATCATCCCTAGAATATTAAGACCCAGCACTAGCGAGTGTTTGGGCCGAGTATGGTGAGGAATGAGGAGTGTTTGGGACAGTACAATAAAGATGTGAGAGAAGAGTGCTTGGGGACAATGCAATAGAGATCCTATAAAACTCTATTATTAAACAAAATAAAAACTGCAATGCTGTTCAAAATTCTGAATAATATAATAAAGAAAATAGCACCAAAGAAGAATGTTTGGGGCAGTACAATAAAGATGTGAGGATGAAGAGTGTTTAGGGACAATAGAATAAAGATGTGAGAATGAAGAGTGTTTAGGAACAGTACAATAAAGATATGAGAATGAAGAGTGTTTAGGAACACTGCAATAGAACTCAATCATTAAACAAAATAAAAACTGCAATATTGTTATTCAAAATTCTGAATAATATAATAAAGAAAATAGTGCAAAAGAAGAATGTTTGGAACGGTACAATAAATATGAGAATGAAGAGTATTTGTGGAGAGTACAATAAAGATGTGAGAGAAGAGTGTGGACAGTACAATAAAGATAAGAGAATGAAGAGTGTTTAGGAACACTGCAATAGAACTCAATCATTAAACAAAATAAAAATCATAACGTTATTCAAAATTCTGAACAACATAATAAAGAAAACAGCGTGAAAGAGGAATATTTGAAACAGTACAATAAATATAATGAAGAGTATTTGTGAACAGCGCGATAATAAATCCAGCGTTAAACATAATTGAAACTAATTTCTTTGGCAGCTCGCTGTTGTCCGTTTCGTCCCGATTCAGCGTCTACACTCGGGTAGATGACCGCGGTCCTGTATCCCTGTATCAACCTTCCAACGTAGTCCAATATTCGTACAAGCATTGTACACGTAACCGATGTTCCGATAGACGAGATCGTACTGTGCGAACGATGAATAGAAAAGTCCTTGGAAATCGAAGATCAAGAGTATCAGGTACTCCCACCATAGCCAGGTATTCTCGTACACTTATGTCTGGTATTACACAGGCTCCGTTAGTGCCCCTTCCTCGATCGAGTCCGCGGAAGGTCCAATCCTTGGACACTTTCTTATAAATGAAGGTTGACCGCTGGCTCGTTTCTCATTTAACGCTCCATCCCTCGCACCTGGAGGGATCGTTCCCTCTTTGTACACACAGGAACAGATATCGTTTTTATTAACTTGGTTTCGCTCGAGTGTGACTGTGAATTAATAGTGATCCGCTGTTTATTTTTCTTGTTTCTTTTTCCAAGTGAAAGACAGCCAGGATAGATACGTGAGTAATAGACGATAATTTTTTGATCATCTTTTGAAGGGAGCAGGTGAACTCTGCAATGATAATAAGAAATTAGAATTGAAGGTTTTTTTTTCCTTTCTTTGGAAAATTAATATTGTTGAGTAAGTTGACTTGCAGCTAATATTAGCATTGTATGTTAAGAAGCGTGATTAGTTGTTTTGTTTGGACTGACTGGCTCCTTTTTTCTGGAAATGAAAATAAATTTTAATTAATGTTTCTTAGGAAATGGTTTGGATAAATTGGAAACTTAAAGAAGAAGAAATTCTGATGCTTTGTAGTTAATAAAATAATGGAACAGTTGCATGATTTATCTGAGAAAACATTGTAAAGTTTTGACACAAAAGATTGATAATAAAATAAATAATGGATACTTGCAGGACGATGCGAGGAAAGACTAATTATATTTATAAAAATATGAAATTGCATGAGAATCCTCAGTTTAATTTTAATTAACACTAGAACTACCATAAGCAATTTTTTACAGAATTTTTATAAATTAACTACAGTGCCTTTAGGCAGATTTCTTTAGGCAAAACTTTGTCTCGGTTGCATTGCATATTATTTTATATGTCTATAAAAAATATGTTGGATATTTGCAACACCATGCAAGGAAAGGTTAAGAGATTTGCATAAAAATCATGCAATCATAATTGTTACAGAATTAGCATAAGTTTTATGAATACAATAGGAGGGTTAACCCTGAATTATTTGAGAGAGAAAAAGAGAAAAGAAAAATTAAACTTGTTTCATATCGAATAAGGCATCTTGTGATGTAATTACCATTTTCTTGCATGCGCTTTCTAAATGATATCTAAAGATCGCGAAACAATAGCTGAGAAAAATAGAAGATCCATCAAAATTCTTTTCTCTAAACCGAAAATGAGATAACACATAATTTAAAATACACGGTACAAAATAAAAAAGGAAAATAATTATTTTACCAATTTTAAGTGATAGATACTGTTATAGAAATTACATGGTGAAATTTGATTAATTAACGCAGAGTGATTATTTAATCCACAGCTTAGCAATTAAATAATCCAAATAAAAATAACTTTTAAAGTAACAAAACAGCTACATGCTTTAATGTTATTTTTATCGCATGTTAGCTCAGTAATTTAAGTCGATTCCTTAAGTATGTAGTAAATATTACTTTCGGTCGTTAAATTGTCAACAATTTACATGTTTCGTTAACGTTTACGTACCATCACTGGAAATTGATCAAATTGACAAATTTATCACCGTACGGATACTTATGAACGGTAGTGTAATTGCCGGTCGTTTTGCATTCCGGAACTCATTCCAAACGATACTACTCACCCATTGATTTCTTACGAAAAGCTCAGCGTTTCGAGTTTCGTGGCTAACTCTGTAAATCGAATAATTTACAAGTTGTGCGTGCGCGGATAGTTAACGCGTGGAGTGGATGTTGGATTGCCATTATAATCATCATTATTAGCGTCCAAATTGTAGCTGTTGATTACCAACCCTTTGCACTATGCTGGCGCCACTGTGGCGAGGCGTGTAATTTTGTATTTTGTATTTTCTCTCTACAGGAAAATTTTGTATTTTCTTCGAGTTAAATTTTGTATTTTCTTCAAGTTAAATTTTGTATTTCCTTAAATAAAAATTTTCCTTTTTATTTCAAAGCAAAGCAAATTAATGGTAAAAATTTGTAATTTGTCTTTTTCTTGGCAAAACTTTAAGTTCTGACATTATAGCTTTTGTTTATTTTAAAACAAAGCAAGCCAAATAAATGAAAAATTGTACACACTTATTTACAAATCATTACTTTAAGTTACGAGTTAAAGCATAATTATTTGAAGCCTCAACAAGTCATTTTCAAAAGATAAAATTGCCTCTAAGCAATGTAAAGTCGAACTCATCCTCATTGCTGCTAATCTGATCCTTTGGCTAATTTTCTCTAACTACTAAGAACAAACAAGATTCAAAATAGAATTTTAAATACACTGTGCTGTACTGTGAAGTGCACATAATTAGATTCCAACGTCTAACATATTTACTCTCACTTATCCGTCACCATTCGAATAGCTTTATTAATCCAAATAGTAAATAAAATTCGCCTCTCGAAACCCGATAAAAAGACCAAGAAATATACCTGAACCGCTTCTTAAAAATAAATCTACCCCAGTTCTCTCTTCTGTATTCAGATTCCTCTTGAGCGTACAGTTCAAACACACAAGAGTAAACTTTTATTCGATCAACAATTTCCAATAATAGCTGCCAACAGTTACGGTGCCTCTATAAATCTAAAATATCAGAAGCGACCGTGCGTCGACGATACACTTGTGCGTTAAATTCAATCGATAAGCGTCTGTGGACTCCACGCGATCAGATTAATTATAGTATTGATCATTATTCGAATAATCATGAGCCGGTAATTTCATATTCCTGAAGGTGTCCGACAGGTGACTTAATCGAGAGGGCCTGTTGTTCCGTGTCCAATCAGGAACCTCGGCTACCGGGTATACGCCCATACGGCTCGTTCAGCCTTCGATTATACCATCGGACAATAATTATAGACGACTGTACCGCACCGTGATCGAGCCACTGTTGCCGTTGTTGCTCCCGTTTCTTATCTTTCCTCGAGTCCCCTTCACAACCTCCGGTATGACAAGTGGAGAGCTGAAAAAAAAAAGAAAAAAAAATGATCTAATACGTCCGGTTACTCGGGTTGCAAATCAATTCCGCTTGTTTCCTAGACTACAAGCCTCCTCGATACTTTGCTAGATTGTAGGCACATTATTCTAGCGGAAAACAGAGCGAAACTTCATTTTATTCGTACAAAAGGAGTTTGGATGATTGATTAATATTGTTTGAGGTATTAGTTAATTTATATTGTTTTTCATCTGGATTTGATTTTTGTTTCTTATATGTTGGTACGAGTGTTTTAAAATAAAACAAGTTTTCTTGTCGCAAAGTAAAGAAATTTGTGGAATTGGAATTTAATTGTAACGCAAAGTAATTGTTGTTTGTTAATCGTCGCGGGTTCGTTTCTTTGAGTACTTGTAATTTCTTTTTTTGTTTAAACGACCGGAGCTTATATTTTGATTTGTAAGTTTAAGATGGCTGTGGAAAGTATTTGTACACTATTTTATTTATATCGGATGATTTAATTTGACGATTGAAGTGTTTAAAAGATGCAAGAATTAATTCCGGAGAAAAACAAAGATCGATTACAAAAGACTCCAAGTTGCACTTGTGCCTCAACGAGCAAACTATTGGCGAGCGTTGAAACCCAATTTAGTTGTTCTACAACTCAAACTTCCGTTCAACGCTCGCCAACAGCTGACTTGTTCGTTAAAGCACAAGCACGACTCGGAGCCAACACTCCCGCTCTGTGATCGCTCGACGTTTTTCGTTAACAGTTCCTCAACGAAACCGAATTCGACATTTTCGTAAAGGGAAAAGTTGCTCGAAATCATCTCAGGAATCATCCCTCAAAAGGACTTTTACATATCTCACGGAACAACTCGTATAAACGTACAAGAAATCGTTATAACGAAACAGCATATACAATCCAGTACCATTGACGCATTTTCCAGTTAAAATATTTGTAACAAAAGGTTTAACCCTTTGCCTTACATCGTCACACTTGTGAAAATTACAAATGCAGCAAAGACACAGTCTACTGTACCATAAAATTTCAATTTTAATTTTAACTATAGTTTCAATTTATAAAATTGTAAATTACACAGATTTTAATCTTTCCGTGGCTGCTGAAACAATAATAAGGCAAAAGGTTGAGGTTCATAAAATATCTGCGCTGTCGCCTGCCCGTGTCTCAAACACGTGCTTATCTTTCTCATTGATTAATCCAGCACAACCGATGTGTAATTCATGTTGTTACCTAATAAGAATGAAATATCTCATCCTCGAATGCTGCAAGCTATCCGACTGTCGTCATGAAATCCTCTAAAATATGTAATCCTTTTTTTCTTTCAAAGAAAAGAAGAATAGATTCCAGCGAAATCGATAATGCGGCAAATTAATTTACGTCCGTTTTACAATCATTCAATTTGTTCTTATCTTCATTATGCGATTAGGTACGCGTACGCTTGTAGCTTGTTCGGGATACCAATATGGCGAGACGATAGCATCTTCGACTAGTTAACAGCACGTGACCACGGTGCTGTGTTGATGTATATCGACTGGTCGGAATGTTTAATTGCCGTGAAGTCATAACGTTGTGAATAATTGTGTCTTAAGTAAAACTTTAATGGTCGTAACCGCGTAGATAGGTGAGTAATCGGAGAATGAAGTGGATATGCGCGTGAAGACGCGATTTCATGCCGAGTTACAGGTTTCTTCGAACAAATTTTTTTTTTTCTTCCCTTTTTTCTCTTGCACAATTTTTTTTTTTTTCATTTCAAGTCTTGCATCGATCGTTACGCGAGAAATTTTATTCGTGGGGGCTACTGGGTCGATTGCATGCTTAGCGAGATCTGCGAGAATTATTTCTTACGGATATTTATTTAGTATAATTGACTAGAAAGGGGATTTCAAGGTACGAAAATATGCGGGGGGCCTGTGACTATCTATAGCTGACTTTCTCGAGACCCATTCTAAGGATTCTGGGTCAACGATTTTGGAAAATATTGTAGGGTGCGAGAAAAGAGTGTTTGGGCCGAGTATGGTATGAATGAAGAGCGTTTGGGCCAAGTATGNAATTGTAAATTACACAGATTTTAATCTTTCCGTGGCTGCTGAAACAATAATAAGGCAAAAGGTTGAGGTTCATAAAATATCTGCGCTGTCGCCTGCCCGTGTCTCAAACACGTGCTTATCTTTCTCATTGATTAATCCAGCACAACCGATGTGTAATTCATGTTGTTACCTAATAAGAATGAAATATCTCATCCTCGAATGCTGCAAGCTATCCGACTGTCGTCATGAAATCCTCTAAAATATGTAATCCTTTTTTTCTTTCAAAGAAAAGAAGAATAGATTCCAGCGAAATCGATAATGCGGCAAATTAATTTACGTCCGTTTTACAATCATTCAATTTGTTCTTATCTTCATTATGCGATTAGGTACGCGTACGCTTGTAGCTTGTTCGGGATACCAATATGGCGAGACGATAGCATCTTCGACTAGTTAACAGCACGTGACCACGGTGCTGTGTTGATGTATATCGACTGGTCGGAATGTTTAATTGCCGTGAAGTCATAACGTTGTGAATAATTGTGTCTTAAGTAAAACTTTAATGGTCGTAACCGCGTAGATAGGTGAGTAATCGGAGAATGAAGTGGATATGCGCGTGAAGACGCGATTTCATGCCGAGTTACAGGTTTCTTCGAACAAATTTTTTTTTTTTCTCCCTTTTTTCTCTTGCACAATTTTTTTTTTTTTCATTTCAAGTCTTGCATCGATCGTTACGCGAGAAATTTTATTCGTGGGGGCTACTGGGTCGATTGCATGCTTAGCGAGATCTGCGAGAATTATTTCTTACGGATATTTATTTAGTATAATTGACTAGAAAGGGGATTTCAAGGTACGAAAATATGCGGGGGGCCTGTGACTATCTATAGCTGACTTTCTCGAGACCCATTCTAAGGATTCTGGGTCAACGATTTTGGAAAATATTGTAGGGTGCGAGAAAAGAGTGTTTGGGCCGAGTATGGTATGAATGAAGAGCGTTTGGGCCAAGTATGATGCGAATGAAGAGTGTTTGGGCCCAGTAAGGCGCGAATGAAGAATGTTATGGCCGAGTAAGGTGAGAATGAAGAGTGTTCGGGCCCAGTAAGGTATGGATGAAGAGTGTTTGGGCCCAGTAAGGTGCGAATGAAGAATGTTATGGCCGAGTAAAGTATGAATAAAGAGTGTTTGGGCCCAGTAAGGTATGAATGAAAAATGTTATGGCCGAGTAAGGTATGAATGAAAAGTGTTATGGCCGAGTAAGGTATGAATGAAAAGTGTTTGGGCCCAGTAAGGTATGAATGAAGAGTGTTTGGGCCGAGTAAGGTGTGAATGAAGAGTGTTTGGGCTGAGTGAAGTGTTAGAAAAGATTAAAGTGCGAATGAAGAGTGTTCAGACAGAGTGACAATCATTATCAGAGTGAAAATGCGTGTGAAAACTTGAAATGAAATTTGCATACAAGAAACGTACTGAATAAATCTGCGCTAATAAAAATCTTTGCACTCGAGAGACGAGGAACAGTAAAAATGCATTTTGACGAGTGCTTTTTAAAGTATCCCATGAAGATTCAATATTAGGTGTATTGTATAATGTAAAAATACACAGAGAAGTTATAATATTGAAACAAAGTAATTATAATATTGAAAGAAAATATTTATAATATTCAAACTAAGTAATTATAATATTGAAACAAAGTATTTATAATATTGAAACAAAGTAATTATAATATTGAAACAAAGTATTTATAATATTGAAACAAAGTAAATATAATATTGAAACAAAATAGTTATAATATTAAAACAAAATACTTATAATATTGAATCAGAATAGTTATATTCGTTACCGCCATTAGAACCGCTACATTTAATCAAACTGCCAAGTGAGAGTCGTCTCTCGAATGGAAACATTTTAAATATCGTCGCATCGAAAGTATCAATGCTCGTGAAACACAGAAACATCGGTGCTGAATCGTTGCATCGCATCAGTTTCAATCGCAATTTGTTTGAAATTTGAATAATCTCAAACTTGTTAGAACCTCATTAACGTTAACTCCCCCTCGATTATTTTACGTAACATATATCTCCATTATTTGTTTTTCCGTAACCGTGTGACGTTATTCGAAATAATCGAACTCCTACCACTCCTATTCATCCTATTAAATATTATTTTTACCACGAACGATGGAATTGTTTGAAAATATATAAGAAAAAAAAAAAAAAAGAACCTGATATCGATCAGATAATCAGGATATTTTTCATCGGACTTAAAATCTCGCACGGTTATTAAAACGAGATCACGGTAGACGATTAAACGAATTACCAGTAATTCATTCGCTATATTTTCTACGGTTTCTTGCTTATTGGGTGTGCACTCGAATAGAATAAATTTTCAGCCTCTCCTTGAACGTATTAATTAATCACCAAGAAACAGTACAGGCTATTCGTTTTGTCATCATCCATCCTCATTTTCCACCTTGTCTATTTAATTCTGTAATTAATATTTGAAAATTATTATTTTACAATTTCCTTCAAAATTCTCGGATTGAATAACTTTTCTTTTTCATATACTAATATTACATGCTACTGAAATTTTATTATTTAATTTTGTTTAACTTTTTAAACCTGGAAGACATTTTTTTAAGAAAATGTGGAATTAAAAGTCAGAATGTTCAAGACAGAGTGAAGAACCCATAGAGGGTGATTCCTGAGATGATTTTAAACAACTTTTTCCTTTGCAAAAATGTAAAATTCGGCTTTGTTAACGAGTTATTAATGAAAAACCAATCAGAGAGCGGTTGTATACGTATGCCATAAACTAGCACCCCCGTCGGCTTTGCTTGAGATACTAACGTGACTGATTCCAATACTGATTAGTTCTCCAGCAAAAAAGCACGCGAGAAGCTACAGAACGGTGGTACGCGTGGAAAAAATTTGCATATTAATTATATGTTAATAACGCGTTTTTAAGAGACGTGTTACATAGTTTACATCTCAGTCTCTAAACGATCTAAAAAGAGTCTAAAAAAAGTAACAAACCACGATACATACTTAAAAAAAGCAGCAGCCTATTTAATCCTTGATAAGGATTCCCACAAAAAGAAACTGTAACTCGCTGAAAAAAAAGAAAAGAGAACAGAAGAATAATTATTTACCTTCCACAACGCGTTAATTGTTCAAGTTTTTTAACAAATTACAGGAAAAAAAAAAATTATTCCCGCAAGATTAACATACTTATACACTTATACGGACCTAATCTATAAAAAGGCGCAACGAGTAAAGAAAAAAAAAAAATAAATCCGCAGTTCCTTTCATCTTCGTGCAATTAATAAATACAATTCGATGTGAAAGAAACGTCGTATAATGATGAATCTGCGTCATTCACTCAATGTCAGTGCAATTTTATTTTTTTTTTCCTTTTTTTTTTCTTTTTTAAACCAATCCTAAGAACACTCCTCACGTGAATTCCTTTTCAGACGAACGCAACTATTTGTTCGTTATGGTAGTGAGCGCAGAAGAGATTTAAAACAGGAGTTTAATTGCCAGTTCTCGGTTACTACATTATATATTTAATTCGAGAAACCTGACTCAAGGTTTCTCGTTATTTGCAAACATCATTGGGTGGAGTAAAAAAGAAAAAAAAAAGAAAAAAAACAGTGGTACTAATGAATAACGAAACTTGACTTGAAGCTACTAATATTTGCATATTAGATAGTGTGCGATAGCATTGCATGCTAAGAAACGTGATTAATTGTTTTGTTTGGATTGACTCGTTCCTTTTTTTTGGGAATGAAAATAAATTTTAATTGGTCTTTCTTAGGAAATGGTTTGTATAAATTAGAAACTTAAACTTTTGTACCATCTTTCTAAAGGAATCCTGATGTTTTATATTTAATAAAATAATAAAACGATTGCCAAATTTATCTAAAACATAAAACATATGAACTATTAATGATAAATTAATTGTAAATTAATAATAAAATAATGCAACACGATGCAAGGAAGAATTAATTATACTAAAAAAGAAATATGAATTTGCATAAAAATCCTCAGTCTAATTATAATTAATAGTAACCCTTGTAAGTTAACCCTGAATTATTTAAGAAAAAAGAAAAATTGAATTTCTTACTAATACAAATCTAAATTAATATCTAAAGATCACAGAAAAATAACTGAGAAAAGAAAGGGATCCATCAAAATTCTTTTTCCAAACCAAAAATGAGATTATTATAATTTAAACTATTAAAAAAAAAAGTTCTAAAAGGAAAACAATTATTCAACAAGATCATTTTACTAATCTGGTATTCACCGTTTCCCAATTGACACGAATAATGGAATTAATATTATTAAAACGATATAATTCTCGTTACGTCTCAATGATTTTGGCTCAAGGTGACCAAGTCGCATAGTGCACATGTTAAAAAGCCTACAAACCTGTACATTGACGTTCCTACCGAACATTTGCCATTCATTGCAACGTAATAAGCGACGCTTTGGATCTTTATTTCTGTCCTTTTAGGGTAACGAACCTAAGCTATCCCCCATTTTGCTATAAAGTTACAATAAAACCTCGATTATTCAAATTTATCTCGTACGAATCCTCTAACTTTTTATCGTTATAAAAATGATCACATTACGAATAAAAACGGTACACGAATAATCGTTACAATATTACAAAGCTTTCAGTCTCGTCCATAATCGGACACTTAACAACATTAAAATAAAAACAAATTTCTTTTACAGTTACAAAATGAATACTTACTAATTGTCGATATCACACTGATCCTTAAATTAATTCTTTCTGGGGTCTTACTAAAAAAACAATTTCGATAAACAATCCATTCAGAACTTACAAGTACCATACAGACGATAGTATACATATTTATTTATAGAGAATTTAGAAGATTTACCTGTTTCAAAAATTCTAGTGCATTATAAATTTCGTTACAATTATTTTAATTAGATTCCACGTCGTCTACAACTATTTCTGGTAGCTGGAAATCCAGGGCAGGTCGACAAAATGTCCCGAATACCGAAATTCCCCGAATTCGGGGAATATCAAGTTTCGTCTCGATTTCGTCTCGATTACATCTCGATTACGTCTCGATTTCAAGTCGAATCTCTCCGGTTATATGTCTACCCTAATTTCACAAAGATTCTTTTTTTTTTTTCTGTCCGTTTCATGCGGAAATGTTGGGAGTAATTTATATATTACGCCGATACGAAACTTCGCAATCAATATTAAGGCATGCATATGGAATAGAATAATGATCGTTCGGCTGGTTGAGTACACACTGTCCGTAGATATAATCGGCAACCATATATTTACGATCGAGAAAATGTTAACGAGTATGTAAACGCTCGATGCGAGAATAATTTTCGCGGTAATCAACGCGAAACTTGCAAGTACCGTGCATCGATGTATATTATGTAACGTGTATTTTAATGAGAAGCTGTGGACACTCGAGTTAAACAGAGATTTTTAATTTAGAGAAAAATTACATATTCCGATCGCTGGTTCGAATCGATATGAATATCGAGGCTCGATGTAGATCAGCGGCATTTTTAACGCGTTGTCGCAACTATTATCGATTAACCTCTTCGGTACGATTGGTATTCGCTTAAGTGCTACCTGATGGTCGTAAACAACGTGTCGTGTGAGATAGTTTATTAGAAAGTATTATTTTAAGGAGGAATGAATAGAGGTAAATGGGAATAGGCACAAGTTAATAGAAATTAATAGAAATACAGTATAATGTCGATTATCTAAATCTCGATTACTCGAATTTCGATTACTCAAATTTCTATTACTCGAATTTTTATTACTCAAATTTCTATTACCTAAATTTCTATTACTCGAATTTTTATTACTCAAATTTTTATTACTCGAATTTTTATTACTCGAATCTCGATTACTCGAATTTTTATTACTCAAATTTCTATTACTCGAATCTCGATTACTCGAATTTTTATTACTCAAATTTCTATTACCTAAATTTCTATTAGTCGAATTTTCATTACTCGAATCTCGATTACTCGAATTTCTATTACTCAAATTTCTATTGCTGGAATTTTTATTATGCAAATTTCTATTACCCAAATTTCTATTACTCGAATTTTTATTACATCGATTTTTTATTACTCAAATTTCTATTACCCAAATTTCTATTACTCGAACTTCTATTGCTGAATCTCGATTACTCGAATCTCGATTACTCGAACTTCGATTACTCAAGTTTCAATTACCTAAACGACCAACTATCCGAATAGAAGACTATTCTGTTTCAGTTTCTAAAACACTGTAGTGAAAGGTTTGACTTCCCCGCGACTGAAATAAAAGTCTCTTAATTTTAATTTCCTTTTCTATTCCGCAGGACACAATGCTGAGCACGGTGTTTCAAAAATTGCAATTCCTGTACAAGCCGTACGCGTTGGCCGTTGTTTCAGTTGGATACGTGCTCGGAGAGCTAGGTCATTATTTAATTGGTAAGCGAAGCAATTCTGTTCCGTGCGTTATACTTCCTCTTCCTTAAGACGCTTCTTAATTATCCTTATAAACAAGTCTGTTTCGCTAATTGGTCGCGACACAGCCTTACACATGTATCTTTTTGTTTTTCCTTTTTTTTTTTTTAAACGTTCTCCACCGTGCATTAATTTTAACGAACTTAACACTTAACCCTTTGCGCTCCGCTGCCTCCGCAACGCGTGTAATTCTCTCCGGAGGTTCTGTTTAAAGCTAGATTTTGTGCTTTAATAAGCGAATTAATTAAGTGAATAAAAAATTGTAAGTATGTATCATTTTTTCCTCTCATTATAAAGTAACACTTTAAGTTTTCACAATAGTCCCGTGGAACTGGAAAAAATTTCAGAGTTCAAAGGGTTAAAAATGAAATAGTAATGCGACATTATTTATAGAACGATCTGATAACACGTCCGTGGAATATATGGATACAGTTAGATAACTAAATTGTGGAAGACTGGTTATCGGTGTAATTTCCTTTCTCGTGTTTTCAAGGTGTCACAAGCAAGGCGACAGCGGAAGATTTACACTACGGTGATATTTCCTGCCAATTAAATTCGACCAAGTTATCGCTCGCAGAACTACCGGTTCAGTGTGAGGCGGCTCATAACGAAAGTTTGTAAGTTTTTTCGGAAACAGAAGAATAACAAATGTAACTGATTTTTATGCAGTTGTGGAACAGTTCAAAAATACACAGAAATGCGCATCAGAAGCAAAAATGTATAAATAAAATGAAAACATAGTGCTGGTTATAATATTTAGCTCATGCTTTTTTTTAAACGTTAATTTGAATAATTATTTCTTTCCTTTGTAATCGAATGGATGAGGATAGAAATAGTTACTNATAAAGATTTATTATCATTACAAATCTTTATTTATTACTCAATCTTTTCCTAGAAAAATGAATTACTGATTCTATGAATGACAAATAATTGATTTTAATTTCCAGAGTAAGAATGTTAACCGTTTGTACATTGATATTCAGTATTGCAATTGTTCTTATGGGAACAGTGAAAGAATACTGGCAACTAGTCATTCTACGTATGGTTCTAGCAGCAGGGTAAGGCTAAACATAATTGCACCTACACTTCCATCCATAACTCAATGGAAACTTCTAACTTCTGAACACAATTTTTATTAATTTATTAATTTCTTTTTATCTCAACAAGATAATTTAAGGTTCTCTATAAAATAGTGATAAACTTTTCTTTGTTTTAGATTTAAGTGTCCAATGACTTATGAACAGGAGTTCGGTTTGGAAGCATTAAAAAATTAAATTCTGTACGATCTTCGATCCTTTGCAATAAAGTGTTAAATTTACAGGGAGGCGGGATGCAACCCCTTGGCTACGGGTTTGCTTTCCGATTGGTTCGCCGAGGAACAACGAGGACTCGTTATGTCGATTTTCAATTGGGGCATTTATGGCGGTTACGGGATTGCATTTCCGGTTGGGCGTTACATTCCAAAACTGAACATTGGAGATCTGGTATACATTACTTAAATTAAAAAATAATAATAACATAGATAAAGCTTTGTCTCCATTGCATTATGTATTTTTATTACATACTTTCCATCATAATTTCTTTTGATGTATTCCTTTAAACTATCAAGTTTTGGGTGAAAAAGTCTTGATGTTTTCTCTAAGATATATATTGAATAAAATATTAATACAATTTGTGTAACTATTTTTGAAGAGCGTACAATACTTATGGGATACCCTGTATTTATTAATTCTTTTTTCTTTTTAATAAGAAATTATGAATTGGTTCGTTTTGACCATTTTGGTAAATATAGTATCAATGGACATTAAAAATCAGGATCTTTACATATTAATTATCTGAACAGGGTTGGAGGGCGTGCTACTACGGAGCTGGTATAATCGGATTGATCGTGGCTGCTCTCACTTTTACGCTTTCCGAACCGCAAAGAAAGACGATCGGCGAAGAAACGACTGCCGACGGAAAAAAAATACCAGTTTGGAAAGTGATCCTACAACCGAGAATTATACTATTGTGCTTGGCTGCCAGCATAAGACATTGCGGTAAAGGGCAATACCTTGACGCAAAGGATTGAAAAAGTACATTATAAGAGTATAATTAGCATCTACCAGCCTGGTTTGTTCCGGCAAAATTTTGATTTATCCTGAGAAACATTTATCTTTCTTTCCAAACTTTCTCTCCGCTAAGAGAATCAATTTTTTTTTAAATACTAATTTATAACAAATATTTATCTTTCTTTTCTCATCAAATTTTCTTCAATCTTTTCCTTAAGAGAATCAATTTTTTCAAGATGCTAATTTGTAACAAATTAATTTATCCTAAGAAATATTTGTCTCTCCCCTAAGGGAATCAATTTTTTTAAGATGCTAATTTGTAACAAATATTTATCTTTCTTTTCTCATCAAATTTTCTTCAATCTTTTCCTTAAGAGAATCAATTTTTTCAAGATGCTAATTTGTAACAAATTAATTTATCCTAAGAAATATTTGTCTCTCCCCTAAGGGAATCAATTTTTTCAAGATGCTAATTTGTAACAAATTAATTCACAAGCAACAATATTCCAGAAACCTTTTTTTCTATACATTAAAATACATTTTTCTTTTATTTCCAGGTGGCATGTGTTTCGCCTACAATTGTGACCTCTACTACAGAGATTATTTTCCCGATTATGATCTAGGCTGGTGGCTGTTCGCTGTGACTATAGTGATCGGTAGCATCGGTGTCGTGGTCGGTGGAGTTATCAGCGACAAATTCGTCGCTAAAATGGGAATCAGATCTCGGGTGGCTGTTTTAGCCATCAGTCAAATAATCGCAACACCGTTTGCGTTCGGCTCGGTGTACTTCACCCCTCTATGGGCTATGATTACTCTTGGAATTTCTTACTTCTTTGGTAAGTTAGTTTAACGTCCTAACGGACACAAAATTGCTAACATTTTTCATTTGTCAATCGCAGAGTTAATATTATCAATACTTCCTCAATCGGTACTTATTAAAATTAAATTAAATTCATTTTAATTCAGTTACAATTTCTCAAAGTGAATATTGCCAGAATTTTAGGATAATCTAATACTAATACAAAGTATAAAATAATATTAACACGTTGCGTAGAGTTCTACTTTGTACCAATATACATTTTTGAGCGCTCTAAAAGATTTACAAAATATTCTTAAATATTTGTACCTATTTTTTATACATCTCTTTATAATATAGGTTTTTTTATATTTGGATTATTATTTTATTTTGTACTAATAAAATTAAATCAATTAATTATTGGCGAACGTAGTTAAAATTTTTAATATAAACGAAATCTAATGCATTATATTTTTTTCTGCATTACAGCCGAAATGTGGTTCGGAATCGTGTTTGCAGTAGTCGTAGAAATAGTTCCTCTGCACCTTAGATCAACCACTATCGGTGCATTTTTGTTCGTCATGAACAATATCGGCGGAAATTTGCCTATACTGGTCGAACCGACCAGAATGGCCATCGGTTACCGAGAATCTCTTTATATTTTTTACGCTGGCTTCTATGGTATTAGTAAGTATTAAAAAAAGAAAAATAAAATCCAATATCACTTATCAAAATATCAATTATTAAATGATCAACTTTTTAAATTAATTTGGTAGTCACTATTTCTCAGAAAATGCAAAATAAATTGTTTCAAATTAATTTAAATTATTCCTATACAATAAATTAATTCTTAAACCTATTATGGCCCTCAGATCTATTTTTTAAACTCTTCTATAAAATTTACAATTTTAAAACAAGTATAGAAATGTTACCTAATATCCACAATTTCTCGTTTATTTATTATATTAAAAATTTAATTTTCTGCAAAGTTAGAAAAATAAAAAAGCCGTAGCAGGGTTGATCCTAATTTTTCGTCCATTACTAATTACAAATATTGTTTCTAGGTTCCATTATGTTCTTCCTAACCACGTTCTTAATGGAAGGAGGCAGCAAAAAAGAATCTCCGAAGGAAATTACCAACAAACCAGAATTTGGATACGATAACAGCACGTTCACCAATGACGACAACCGGGTACCAACTTTAGAACTTCCACGATTATATCCACCGCCCCCGCATCGTATCGAAAATTCTAGGTTATAGAAGAACATAATTTCCAAAGATTCGTTGTAAATAGCCTCTGGATTTAAATGACTGTAATCTATTCATTACTATGAAAATAGTTACACGTTTGTTTTTCTTCTGTCGTAACTATTATGAAAGTAAAATGATGTAATCGACGTCTGATCAATTTTCGTAGTTCAACCAAGAATGGTTGTTCCATCGAATTGCATAAAACATCGGTAGAATGTAGAAAAAAGTGTAGAAATTACAATTGTTATATCATATTTTAGTTAAAGTAAAATAATTAGTAACCGGGGTCCTCGAAGCTTCAAAATGTACCGAATTCTATGGAATCATTTTACGAGACCCTGGTTTAAAATTAATTGATGCTAGAACTACCGATTATTTCTATCAAACTAAAATTATAGATGTTTGAAAAAATCTATAATGCAAGAGGAATAAACCTTGATATTTTTAATAGAAAATTATGAAAAGCTTCTAAAAATGTATCACTGTGAATCTATAAAATTTTTATGAGAAAATACAAATTGTAATCTATATCTTTTAAATGAAAACTATGAGAAAATTCCAAAAATGCATCACAGTGAATCTGCAAAATTTTTCTTAATGTTTCTGATTGATTTGGTAGTTCTAGCGTTAAGCAATAACACTTGCCACTATACTAAATATTTCTCAATCGTTTTTCATATTATAATTTTAACTGGTAGCAATGATCAACTTAGTATTAAAAATACAGTAGATCCCTCCCGTGCACTTCTCTTGTTATTCATATTAGAATAAGATCTCTGATTGTAAGTATTGTAATTGTAAAATTGTTTCTACGATAAAATATAAGATTCCGTAAGGTAAATTTTATTTGTCACTGTATTATTAAAAACAGCTCGTTGAATATACATGTGTTTCACGCGTCTCCGCAGGTATACAAAAATACACGTTCGAACACATACATACACACACACGCGCATAACCAGCTGTGTAATACGCGATACACAAAATAGATACGGAGATTTGTAATTAAATCGCTTCGTCTATGTACAGATTTATTTAATATAAATAAAAAAAGATCCTTTATTTGTAATGTACAAAATAGTCGGGCAACCATCCTCGATATCTTCAAGGCTTCAACAGGACTTGTCATGAAACGTTATTGTTGGTATACTTTGTTGCATAGACGGTGTATATATTTACATGTTACTTGTGAGAATACTGTGACACGTTTATCGATAATAAATAGTTTATCCAAGCGTTGTACAACCAACTATAGTAGAGACAGCAAGTACCAGCTGTCCAATTCTTTCATGTTATCATGAATGAAAATGTCTTTGGCTAATTATGTATGTAAATAAGTTCTTGCTGTTGTGGTGGAGCATTGCTGTTTGATTGAGAGATGTGGAGAAACCGTGGATTCTAAAGAGAACTGGATCAAAATTGAGTCCATCGTTTCTTGCTTGTTATTAATTACAGTGTATCATGTAACTGATGGTACCGATTAAGCAAGTGTGTAAGTTCTGTTGATTTATGCATCATGCATAAACAGCTTGGCCTTTGTAAATCAATTGTGACAGACAGAAACTTGTAACTGAGCTTCAGAACAACTATAAACGTCCTACTTTAATAATAAATAAATAAATAACAGACAAGAGATAACTAAAAGTGGAGGAAGTTATCAAACTCAGACCAGTGATTCGTTTTTTCCATGCAATTTTCTTAATGTAAACGTTAAAATTAATTTTTCAATGTTTAGCTAAAAGCTAGCTTTGTCAGAATCCATGTAAAAAAATGTAAAGAATATTTGTGAATCTCAGAAAAAAAAATAAGTTGTGGGTCCAATTTTGGAGCACTTCCTCTACCAAAAGTAATTATAATTAGACTGCAGACTTTGGAAAATTGCGAATAATGCATGTAGCATGCAAAAATATACAGAATATACAAATTACAGTGCTTTTTAAATCATTTTCCACCTAAGTTCTCCTTCTTTCTGACTACAGTCTCAAAAACATGAATTTGCATAAAAATCCACGGTCCAATTATAATATTCTTATTGTTTAAAATCGACAGAACTTTTGCACCCACTCAATGGATTACAATCTATTGGATAAATCAAAAACTTGCAGCCCCTACTATAATTCACACACACACACTCTTCCATGGTTGCCTTATGTGAACGAATATGATGCACATAATTTCGCATGGTGTCCCACAAATGCTGCGGTGAAAAAATATCGACGTCACCGCACAAACTTCCAAGAAGAAAAGAATCAGAAATATACATCTTCGGTACAGCCTCATCGTTGGTAAGATTAATCCTACATGTTACGTAGACATCGAATAACTTATACGAGTAGATAATACTATTGAAATCTCACCAAAGAAAAAGAAAGAAAAAAAAAAAAAAAATAAGTGAATAATTGGTCAAACAAACATAACGCTCTGTCTTATACAAATTCGTCTATGNAAAGCTTTATTATCCATAAAATCAATGATTTATTTTTTTAGAAAAGAAAATAGAAACTTCTTTTCTGCATTATTTTATTCTATCATATTATTTATTATTATAATTATATTATATTATAAAGATTTATTATCATTACAAATCTTTATTTATTACTCAATCTTTTCCTAGAANTCTGTCTTATACAAATTCGTCTATGTGTCGAAGGAATCGTACGCGAACGTGCTTGATTGTGTGTGTACTGATTAAATCACGATCATTGACACGCTTATTATTTAAAGACTCGTCGGAGGTTTACATTCTCTCGCATGTCACACGGCAACGCTTGCCTCCTCGCTTTTTTTATCCGATTAAATTGTCATGTACACGCATACAACAAACCTATGACTCTTAACCCTTTGCCTTACAACCACAAGTCCCGTTCATAAGTCGTTGGACGCTTACAAATTTAAAAAAGAAATAAAATGCTTATTGGTATAGGTTTTTTTTTATAAAACCTAAATATTTATCGTAATATAAATAATTATATTTTCATTAAACTTTGTTCTTCTAAATTCGTTAATCCTTTAAGGTCGAAAAAAATTGTTCTAATATCTATCACTAATTTTGATTACAATTTATAATTGTATTTGTATAAATTAATAAATTTATACAGAACATATAAAATCAGTTCGATATCGATCAATTTTTTTGAAGAATAACCGAAGTACTAATAGTAATAAATAGTACAATTAATTTGTCGAGAATATTCCAAGTTTCGACCGCAAAGAATTAATTAGGTGACTTATGGACGGGATTACATACTTATAAATAAAAGACAGGGGAACTACGTTTAAATTTGCATTGGTTTCGTTAAGATCTGTTAAGTAGAACGGTAAAAAAGAATTGTTTCTCTAATATTTGGCCATTTGTGCAGATTTTCATTTAGATCACATTTTATAGCTTCCTTTTGTAGCCTATTTAAAAATTGACTCTTCAAGGCTACTTTGCCACGCTGCTTCTTTCTATTTTTATTTTAAATTATTTAGCTCAAACCTTCCTTTAAAACTCGAATATATTTTTAACTAAAATAACATTCGTTTTTTGTTTCAGAAAAATATTTTCTGGATACCAGAGCAAATAAATTCTAATCGATTCTTCATAGACTTAATTACTTTGAATCTTCTTGTGATTAAAATAAAATTTACTCTTCTTTCTTATTTTTCATTATAGAAAAATATTTTTGTTTTTTAAATTGGAACTTCATCAATACCAATCAAGCTTTCATAAATAATAGCATTTCTATTATAAGGAACTGGAGTCGGCGAAAAAAAAAATATATTTCTGTAAGATTGAGTCAAACAGTTATCACTATTCACCTGTACACTGCTTAAAAAAATACTAAAGTTATCCCCGCAGAGTACATCAATAGTTACGGTCACGTCTATCGGTACATATTTTTCAAACCATTATCACGATATAAAAAACAAAAAGAGTGAAGTAATTTATGAGCATACAGTATTTATTAAAATGAGCAAAAAAAAAAGAAGTGTTCTATTTTAACACAAATGAATCATGAAATAAATATAGACACTTCATTTACTGCATGTAAATAGAGAATATAAAATGTCTGTAAAACAATTTTCAACGTGGACCGATAACTTTTTCTAAATTTGCATTGGAATAAAAGACATAAATAAATTACTGTCCTCATCCCAACCAATTTTCTCCAAGCTAAATTTGCAATATGAGTTAGCAAACACATCTTTTTGCTTATTTTAATGTATACTGCACGGCTTCTAAATTACTTGACCCCATCTTAAGATCACTTTGCATCATCTATCAACGTCTCAACAGAATTTCCCTCCCAAAGTGCAACAACCTCTCCTAAGAACGCCCAACACACTCTTAACCGCACGTTTAAGTACTCCAACGAACAAACAAAAAAGTAGTTCCGATGCGAAATCCTATTTAAAAGACATTAAAATGCCAGGAACCGTCATGTATTCATCAACATTCCTCTGTCGAGGTGCTAGAGATCTGAGTGCTGGCTCCACTGGAGAAGCTGCTCCTGCACGTCTCAACGGCCAATGCAGTGTCCGGCACTTGAACGAAGTGAACCTTGTCTTTAGGCCATCGGCTTCTCCCGTACATACAATTAAAGATATTGTACTTGTGATCCATCTCGAAATGGCTAAGGGTGCTGCTGTGTCGCCTCTTAAGCACCTTCTTGGCCATCAAGCTGCGATTGTTCTTGTACGACAACTCTCTTCTGAAGCAGAAGAACCTTCTCAGCTCCCGTTTCACCCGCTTCGACCTATAACCGAACAGCAGCGGGCTGATGTACGCGGCCAAGATCAAGAGACTGGAGGCCAACACGTCGTATTTATGGGACAAATGTTGGTCAGTGGATCGAGGTAGATTCTTCATTACCAGTAGTATAACGTACGGCGACCAACAGATCAAACCCATCACTATCACCAGGGCGCTTATGCGCGCCGCTCTGGCCTCCTCTCTGTGCCTAAATATAGAACCGTTGCTTATCCGGTCCTTTAGAGAGTTTATGTAGCTCGAGGTGCTCCTCACGCTCGACACGCGGTGCAGATTATCGTTTTTGCTCGGCGCCGGTGTGATAGTCACTATAGGAGCCAACAGACACGCAGATGACTCGGTAACCGTGCCACCGTTGTCCCTTTCAGTCTTGTTGCAGCTCGGTGGAACGTCGTTACCAACCAACGTCGGCGATCCGCGGTTCGATTTCGCTTCCGAAGGACTCGACGCTGGTATTCTAGGGTCTCCTTGACTCGACGGCTGACTGCTCGAGTCGACGTCCACCTGCAACAGATGTCCTTCTCTTTGATCATCGCTGGTTTCGATGGATACTATTACCGGCTCGCCCTGGCCGCTTTCGTTATTCGGTCCAACAGATCCCTCCTCTTCGACAGGTTTTGAAACGTGCAACGATTCCTTCGACAGATCCAACGGGTAGCTACCAAGATCTATAGGGAAGTTTTTACGGAGCACGTTTAAACGATCAAAGCACTCGAAACGAGTCTCGTCCTCGGAATCGCTGCTCTCGTTGATGAAACTCCTCGAGATCCAACCATTTGACGCTTCTTGGTGCTCCTGTAGCTCCCCAGGCGATCTTTCTACCCGGTCAGGTTGCGAGTCTCGCTCTTCGCGCTTATTCTCGCGATTGTTGTACGAGTTATCATCGGTAGGATCCTCTTCGTTGTTCGTGGACTGGTTAGACACCTCTAGTCTCTGCAGACCGACCGTGAAAACGATCCCTGCTGTCGCAGCGTCCTCCAGAGGCGGAGTTGGGACGTGTATCTCCAGGGAAGACGAGAAAGATCGTCTTCGGGACAGCTGACCGGTCGGTTGCATGGTCTCGCTGGTCTCGTCTATCGAAGACAGGCTGGATATTTTCGGTAGCTTGCGAAAATCCTCGATGGTGTCCGCCTGAAGTCGCTGCAGCCTCGACGCACAGTTCTGCTCTTCCGTGAAGCTGGCTGACGACAATATAGGCCTGGAGCCGCTTCTCCTGGCTCTCTCGGAGTTCCTGTGGGCGGCCACGTAGATGCTGACGTAGATCCAACAGACGGCGACGAACGGGATGAAATAGGCGAAGACTGAGTAAACGATGGCGTAGACGAAGCCGTAAGTAACCGTGCCGTCTGTAAGCGTGTCGGAGATCGCGTTATTCTTATCTATGAGATCTATGTCGTCGTCGAACCCGATAGGCTCGACGGTTTCGACAATTTCGGGGATCTCGCTGACGCTCGGCTCGCTGGTTTCGTTCTCCAGCACGGTGATCATTGTCGATCTCGCGAGGGAATCGAGGGAATCGAGGGACGTGGTATTGGAGGGCCAGGTTTTGTTTCTCGGGATACAGGATAGCCAGAAGCTTCGAGGGTTAGGGTTGAAAAATGCAAGCAGGCCGAAGATTATGGAGACCAGCCAGGTGGAGACGATTAGGACTCCTGATTTCAGTTTGTCCACGCGAGCTCGGTAACGCAGAGGGTCGACCACGGCGAAGTACTGGTCCACGGCTATCAGGAGGACCGAGAGGACAGAGGATGTGGTCACGATGGCCACGGCGCCTTCCGACATGGCGCAAATGCTTCCTATGGATGGAGAGTTGACTATGGAGTCGTTGGACGTCGTCGAGGTGGCGTCCATGATTACCAGAGGGTTCATTATGGCGCATACCAACAGATTCGACACGGTTAGGTTCATGACAAACCTGAAAGCAAAAGGTGATACGTCTTTTGTAACATTGTAGTTGACAGAATAGTAGTTTGTTTAAAATTTCTATCCCTACAGCTGAAAAATAACTCAACGCACTGGAACAAGTTGTACTTGTTTGAGTATCTTTTAAAAAGGTACTTGAAAAATTTTGCTTCAAATCCTATGTTATGGAAATTTGTAACGGGAATCTTTTCTCGTACAGAGATATTATAGAACAAAATACCAAAAGATCTGTAAAGGTTCTTTCAAGGAACGATTCCTGATTTCAACCAACTTTTTCCTTTGCAGAAATGTAAAATTTAGCTCCGTTAATGAATTATTAACGAAGAACTCAGAGCGAGTTAGCGTTGGCTTCGAGCCGCGCTCGTGTCTTAACGAACAAGTCTGCATGGTATCGAAGCAACTGTTGAACAAAAGTTATATCGAATTAACTGATCAATCACAATTAAGAATTAATATGACTTTTTGACTACAGGGTATACAATTGTTAATCATTATTGTTTCAAGTTCTTGTGTTTCTTGAAATATACAGTGATTTCAATTTTTAGGTACTATAATAAAAAAAGAAACTAACCTGTTGGAAATGGTCCGCAGCGACGGACGTATAAGGAATGCCAATAGAAGCGTAACATTGAGCACGAAGCAGCCAAAAAGGGCGAAGCTCCACGCTACGATAGCATGATTATCCCACCACCCTTCTAGATCTCCTAAATCTGAGATCGTTCCTTCTCCGACGATGTCTGGCGAATCTCCAACCATTCATGTAGAATAGGTATGACACTATTCTGAAACAATAAGAACACCAAGATTTATAAAAAACAAACCATTAGCAACTGAACTTATATTTATTATCGTCTAAACATCAATGGGTCCCAAGGACCCAGTTTATTAAAATGTATGTTAAGCGAAGATATTTTTTATTCGCGCTACTGTACATTATTTTTTTTTACTTAGTTACAAAAGAAAGAAAAAAGAAAGAGGAAAGGTAAGCGTTTTATGTACAATGTAAAGATTATTTATATACTTGGTTCTATTTAAGTCAGTTCTGTTTTCCCGCTATTTTGATCGTGTTCGAAACGAACCTTGAATAATACGAACCCATCCCTACGTACGGACATGATTCATAAAGAATACAATCCAACCGTTGCAAACCAGTTTAGTTTTCCTTGAAACCGTAAGGATCAAAATTTAAAATACGTATTACGACGTATAAAAAAGTTTGGCCAAATTTTTCCTCCATAAATCTGTCTTGTCGTTAAATTTCAATATCAACGTTTTTCTAGAACGTCTCCGTTGTACCTAAAGGAACAGAACAAAGTGTTTAAAAGGTTGCAAGGAGTTTAATATTAAGTTTACAGGCTTGGATCATTTTCATGGGTACATTAAAATACAGAGTTTTTGAAATATCATTAATGTACATTAATTTAAATCAATAGATTTTTGTTAGAATTTGTTAATTCATACTACTTCTTGGATACCAAGAAAAAAAAGAAAAAGAACTACTTTCTGGTGCGGATGCGTCGAAAATTTGATCTGCAATCCGGTTCAAATGAAATTTATTTTGACTCCGTGGTTTCCACAAAATATTTTACACTTCCTGTTATTTTCAACTTTACTACAGTTTTTATATCCCTCTTACTTTATGTTCCACAAGCCAAAACAATACACTCCTTTTTTTTTTTCTTATAGTCCTACTACTCGAATTAACTGGTTGTACATTTTTTATCACCGCACGAATTTATTCCTTCCTTTTATTCGTTTCGGAATAAAAACATCGTAACTAACGAGAGGAAACAGCGTAAAAAAAAAAAGAGAAATGTATGAAAATGAACAGAAATCTGACGAACTTGCAACACTTTGCCCATTTTAAATAAATATTATTCTGATAATTGTATGCAACTTTATTAGAGAAATAATAAATTACCAATGTTCGTATCCGGATAAAACTGTAAATTAGTGCTGCATCAAATATAGCCTTTGCACTCCTAAACTTTTTTAAGTTTCAGAAGACTGTCGTGAAAGCTTAAAATGTTCTCTGAAAAAAGATGTTTACAATTTTTATTTATTTCGTTCATTTGCTTTATTTTAAAGCAAAAAAAATATATATATGTGAATTGACAAAATACGAAAATACTCTCATTGTTTTCGGTTCCAACAATTATTATTATTTTTTTATGTCTTTACATCATGTGCCGAAGCCGAATTTCACATTTTCGGAATGGAAAAAGTTGCTTGAAATTATCCCAGGACCCCCTGTATATACATCTTTAAAAATGAAGTAATCATCTGATAAAAGTACCATAGAATTATTTATATTTTCATTCACACATGATCTAGCGTCGTTCATTAACTCTTTGGGGCACGCTGGGATTAAAACTGTCCCACCTTTTTGATGCACCTCAATGCATGGTGGGACATTTTTAGTCCCACCTTGATTTAGGGAAAATGATGTGCTTTAACTCTTTGAAGCATAGTAAGGTTTTAAGCGTCCCACCTTATCAATACCTAAATATGCATACAATAATATTTTCTATACCATCTTGAAAATTAAAAATTATCCATAGCACAGTGGTTTACATTAACTCACGCATTTAATACAGTTAGGGACTATTTATGTCCCACTATGCATATTTAGCTATTAAAAAGGTAGGACACTTTTAATCCCACCAAGCTTCAAAGAGTTAATAAGTACAATTCATGAACCCACGTGGCACGATGCAACTATTTCAGTCCAATCCTGTAACAACAAATTCAATCGAATTACTATTATTTTTTTATGTTTTTACATTATGCGATTCCTTTATCAGTAAAGATATACCAATTCTGTTTCATTTAAAACGCAGTCAAATTTCTATGCAACACGGGTCTATTTTATTATCTGAAATCCTGTGCCGCAAAGAGTTAATAGGCTCTCTCAGTCGGTAACGTTTATTTGAAACATTTTTCTCGCACACGAAATTCATTCGTATGTCCGTCTTCGTTGTTCTGAAATCGGAAAACAGAGAGACGTGCAGACGCATCGAGATCGCGCGGACAACTGTCGTTCGTCTGCATCGGACCTTAAAGCCGTAAGATCATCGCCGATAAAATCTATGGCACTTTTATTGCCTCTGCTGGGAAAAATCAACGACCGTGCCTCTAAATATAGCTGGAAAGTGAAGCAAAGTCGTCTAGAGAGTGCTTGGAACTCCGCGTGGATCGTTGCACGCGTTTGTAACACGAGACCAATGTGGATTCGAAGCAGATGTCACTCGAAACGTAAACGCGGTTGACGATTGGTTTCAGTGTTCACGTGACCGAATAATTTACCACTTGAATCGCGTGTTATATGATTTTATTGCTCGGTGCGATCATAGTTTTCTCCGACTGGATTTTATTTATTTAATTGTAAGAGAAAATGGGGATATTCGGAAACTTGGAACCGGTTGCAATTTAATACTAGATTTATAGAGCCCGCCAATTGGACGCATTTCAAATTTCATAGGGAAATTTAACGCGCGTTCCTAAAATGAGAACTCGGAAATTAAATTTACGTAGAAAAATCTATGGATTTAAATTAAAGTGAATTAATGGCGTTACAAATAATAATAGTTTGAACCAATGGCTTTTTTAAGTTTCAAAGGGCTATTGCGAAAACTTAGAGTGTTAATTTACGTAAAAAAATGTACGAATTTAAATTAAAGTGAATTAATGGTATTACAAATAATAATAGTTTGAATAAAATTAATTATAGCTTGAACCACATAATTACAAGTAAATAAAATGAAATCTGAAAAAATACACCAGTATGTAGCTTGTAAGTCACATGGTATACAGAGGGTTAACGTACCCGGGAAAATGATCCAATGTAAACTTAATCTTAAGGACGAAATAATGACAATAAATATTTTCCAGCAGGTACTTGGCCATACCATAAATGTTTTCGGCTGTTAATTAACGATTCGAACCTGCGTCAAGAACCAGGCGCAAAAGAATTTCCCGTGACGCTGATCCCGCGAAATTTGCAAAATCGTCAAGGATGTCACGTCCACACCGATTGCGATATACACAAGAAACAAAACCGAGCGGATAAGAAACACGATTCCCGTCGTTCGTGACGACGTGGATCGAGAAGACAACCTTCGGGACCAATTTTTCCACTGGCAAGCGGAAACAGAATCGTTTCGATACGGATCACTGGAAAATATTAGGTCATTCCGTAATCAATTTCACCTTTTTCACCATTCAGACCAGAACAACGTATTTGCATATCTCGTTCCGGAAGTCGATACTTTCTTGTAGTATTAAAAAAAGAAAAATTTATTCCAGACTAACACTAGAACCACCGACGATAAAAGTATACTTATTTCTACCGAAGAAATCAAAGTGGAAAGTATATAAAATAATGTGTAATGCAATTCGGACAAAAGTTTGTCTATATTTTTAATAGAAAATCGCGGAAAATCTGCCTAAAGGCACCGTAGTTAATTTATAAAGATTTTGTAAAAAATTACGAATCAGTCATTTTGACCACTTTGGTAGTTCTAGTGCTAAACGACCACAATGCACTAACCATAATGGGTTGAATCACAATAAATGAAAGAGAATGATGAAGGAACAGAATATGCCAACTTTGTGTCTGTATACATTTTTTTTTTTTTATTAATATGTCCTATAAGTTTTATTATATATCATCTTACATATATTTTGAATTACGTTACTTTCACGCCACCCTGTGTATCGGACCAAGGAATGCGTTTATCTACTCAATGAACATTTTTCTTACTGTTATCTTAATTCACCGATGACCTACACAACGTTCAACGTTAATTGCAACATTAAAACAGGCATGCATTCTATTATTCAAATGTATTCCGTTAAATGAATGCTCTGTTATTAAAACGTTCAGGATATCTATAAGTCAAATAGTCGCAGCCACTCGAACATTCCTTCACCGGAAGAATCACGTTTTCCCTATTAGTTCAAACGAAGGGGGATTTGTAATACGGCTCGGGCGTAACGTTACTCTTCGACAAGTGTGCGTTTCCACTTTGTAATTCATTATGTTAAACGATGCACCGATCCCAACATTAATATCTTTTCTTGTACCGGTTCAAGCGCGTCATGGTGAAAAAAAAATTTTTTTTCTTCTTCTCAGAACACGCCCATCTGTAATTATTATGAACTCAATGGATGTGAGAATCAGTTCGTCAACGAGATACCATCTCATGCTGACTAAACACATTTTTCGACTGTCAAGATGATTAAAATCTGACGCTGTGCGTGAATTTTGCTCTCTCGCGAGCAGAGAAAAAAGCATCTAAGCCGAAGGCATCATCGTTTAAAATACGAGGCTAAAAAAAAATAAAAAAAATAAAAAAGCCGAAAAAATTCGTAACCAGCGGAGAATGATTGACTCTGATTCTCGTATAGCTCGGTTCCTTCGGATTTATGTAAGTTTTTTTGTTTTATTTTAAACAGACGATGGACATAATTTTGTTTTCCGAGGGTAAGGAATAAATTTCGAATCGAATGAAAATTCATTCCAATATTTGTTTGCAATCTTCGACTACTGTTATTCCTACGATATATTTATTATTTACGGAAATAAATGAAGCGCTGAATAAATGTTTATCAAATATGTTTTCTTGTTCGACTGTTTACAGGTTAAATTTTATAATCAACTCTCCGTGTAACCTGATTTTTCTCCGGGAAGAAAAAAGGAAAAAAAAATTTCATTTGAGGAGAAAAAAATAATTTTGCAAATACTTTTTGCGACCGCTGTATATACACAGTGTTATCCAAGCATTGTATTCCAACCTTTTTTACTTTTTAATTGGTTCATCACCGAACATATAATTAAAGAATCTCTTTAATCACGGATGAAGGCATAAGTATAGTGGCGTCAACGTTTATTCGTATCACTGTTCAGATAATTTTGCGCATATTTTATTTCTTTAAAATCCAGCTACCGTTTCAGGAAACATTTCAGCAACTTTATTATTTAACACGTTAATGACCACGTCGATTTTGGTCGACTTTACGTTAAGCTGTGTGGTGCGATACTAATTGAAAAACATTTGGTCGCAAAATTGTTAAGAATTTAAGAAGAAAATTGTTAAGAATTTAAGAAGAAAATTGTTAAGAATTTAAGAAGAAAATTGTAGAGGCATGCAAAGGAAAATGGTATCTTTGTTTAATGTGATTTAATAGAATCCATTAATGAATTATAAGGTATTATTTATTAAAATTGATACTGCCAGTTTTCAGAAACCAACGACGCCCAAACGGAAATTTCAGCGTCGGTCCTTAGGGACCGGCGTGGCGCTTAACGTGTTAAACGGAGAAACAATTTTCCTGAAATAATTATTCGAATGAAGAAATAAACTGTTGCGAATAAAAATAAAATAACCGACCAGAGAGAATTCATTCGGAAAAAAAACTATGTTAAACAAATATCTACCGTTGGCGAGGCCACGCCGTGGAGTCATCGTTCCATTTCACTCGGTCTCAGCGCGACACATTGTCCATCTTCGTCACTGTCTCGACCAAAACTAATAATATGTACGATGGTGGAACCAGGATAGAGCGAGAACGTAAACACTTTGTCTAACCATCGTCTGGCGAACGAGCAATAATTAGTTCACTGCATCGATTCTTAACTCCTCGCCTAACAGCCACGAGTCAGACTCGAGGCGCAGATTATGGCCCAAACACAATAAATGGCACGCTGTATTTGCGATAAAGTTTAATTCTAATCTGCAAGATTGAGCATTAGCGAATATAATTAGCGAAAAAAAAAATACACATAATTTTAGCGACGCTGAAATTTCCGTTTAGGCGTCGTTGGTTTCTGAGATCTGACAGTATCAATTTAAAAAATTGATGGATTCTATTAAATAACATTAACCCATTGACTGCCAGGCATATTTAGAGCGTCTTGCTCTGGGTGCAAGGTTTTATTTTAAAGAATACCTGAAATTTTACAAAATATAATAATATTAAGTTACCGATATAATATTGTAATGGAATTTACAGTAATTTCTATTGAAAAAAAAACAGTAATAATTCTCAACTCAAATGGCCATCTGTAATTAATCTAAAATTGCAACAGACACTACGAGATATCCCGTAGTTGTCAGTCAATGAGTTAAACAAAGATACGACTTTCCTCTGCAGGTCTCTACAATTTTCTTCTTAAATTCTTAACGATTTTGCAAGCAAATATTTTTGAATTATTATCACAGCGTACAGTGTAAAGGAAAGTCGACCAAAATCGGCGTGGCGTTTAACGTGTTAAGTTTCGCTGTGAAAAAGGCGGATGGTTGAGTGTTAACAAGACCACAGACGCTGATATTACAAAATGTTCGGCCGAATAAGGCGTCCGTTTCAAAATGCGCGTATAAAGGAGCTTTAACAGATTACGGTGCACGTAACGTGAAGTCTCGTGAGGATTTATTCAAGTCACGGGCTTAGGTTTCACGATGCAGGCAGGCAACGATTGCGGTCAGTTTTCGCATGCAGCTGACATTATTTTGTAGCCAAACGAAAGAAATGATATACCTCATAAGGAAATATAATTTGCATACATCGTTTCACGTCTGTAAGAACGTGCCACGGTAAATTTATAATATTTGTACAAGAATTGGTCATTTTGCCAACTTCGGTTGGTGTTCTAGTATTAAGTCGTTCCGCTTAAATTCTCTGCACATTCTCCAAGATTATTTCGGAACAGTTTATCCTACGGTTTCCATTTATATTTCTCTTGCAACAATCGTTTCATATTGTTGTAACATCTATTTTCGAACATCCTGTATACTATGCGTACAGCAACTGTAATATAACGAACTCTCGGCTTGCCAACTCATCGGTACACACGTGCGGTCTCAAAGTCCTTTCCTTCTATCGAAAAGATACGGGAGGGGGCATGAATTAATCGTTCGAGCACGACTGCTAATTTTAATGCGATTTCGATCCCAAAGGACGAAACCGAGCAACGAATTAGAACGCTTCCATTGGCTTCTCTATGGCGTCCTGTGCAATTTTCTTTGCAAGTTGGGTCTTAAGTTACATTTTTTGTTCCTATTAAAACGAAGCGAATTAATTAAATAGAAGCATTCGTAATTTTGTTCTTTCTTTCTAAAATTACACAATACATGAACTTTAACTTAACAGATTTCAGAGTCCAAAGGGTTAACCCTTTCGCTACGGTGCTCTCAGAATTGAAAGAGCTCTTTGGTATATTAATTGGTACAGTTTTTGTTGATATAACAGAAATATACATAGCAAGATTTAAGTATATTGTTTAACTCTTTGCGGCACAGGATTTCAGATAATAAAATAGACCCGTGTTGCATAGAAATTTGACTGCGTTTTAAATGAAACAGAATTGGTATATCTTTACTGATAAAGGAATCGCATAATGTAAAAACATGAAAAAATAATAGTAATTCGATTGAATTTGTTGTTACAGGATTGGACTGAAATAGTTCCATCGTGCCACGTGGGTTCATGAATTGTACTTATTAACTCTTTGAAGCTTGGTGGGATTAAAAGTGTCCCACCTTTTTAATACCTAAATATGCATAGTGGGACATAAATAGTCCCTAACTGTATTAAATGCGTGAGTTAATGTAAACCACTGTGCTATGGATAATTTTTAATTTTCAAGATGGTATAGAAAATATTATTGTATGCATATTTAGGTATTGATAAGGTGGGACGCTTAAAACCTTACTATGCTTCAAAGAGTTAAAGCACATCATTTTCCCTAAATCAAGGTGGGACTAATAATGTCCAACCATGCATTGAGGTGCATCAAAAAGGTGGGACAGTTTTAATCCCAGCGTGCCCCAAAGAGTTAATGAACGACGCCAGATCATATGTGAATGAAAATATAAATAATTCTATGGTACTTTTATCAGATGATTACTTAATTTTTAAAGGCGTATATACAGAGGGTCCTGGGATAATTTCAAGCAACTTTTTCCTTTCCGAAAATGTGAAATTCGGCTTCGTTAACGAGTTATTAACGAAAAACACTGAGCAATCAAAGAGCGAAGCGAAAGTGACAAACGACGGCGAATTTTGGCTTTACACCAAAGTTACAGAGTGTTCTGTTGATGTAACAGTAAAAGAGGTGATTCTTACGTAAAAGAAATTAATCGTCGGTGCGAAATAAAATTCTTTTCATTCATGGTTCCTGTTTCCAGAAAAAAATTAATATCCAAGATGGCCGAAGGTTTTTCCGACCAACTCTGCAGAAATGTGAAAGTACCAAGTTCTACGAGAAACCATGGATCAGAATTTAACGTCTACAGATGTGGTTTCTTAAGTAATCAACTTCGAGTAACCTAAAAAACAAATTAGGCGACACTACATCTTTTTATTTACGTCTACCGTCAACGCACTATCTCCAAGACCCACATTACTCATCCGTATACTTAGATTTTGCGCAAAAATAATTGCATCAGTCAGGATGACCAAATTGGACACGTATGTAACGCATGTTTCACGAATTAAACGATAAAATTTAATTCAACACTTTGAACCTTAAAAAAAAGGAAACGCTTCGGCGAAAGAAAAAAGAAAATAAAAGAAAGGAACGTGGATGTTGTCTACGGGGAAAAAATAAAATCTTAACTCAGTGGTCGGCAAAGTGCGGCTCTGGCACAAATATCCACGGAAAGCGCAATAATATTAATAAAATAATATGGGCGCAATAATATTAATAAAACAATATGGGCGCAATAATATTAATAAAATAATATGGGCGCAATAATATTAATAAAAAGTAATGACTATACCAAATGCTTTAACACTTAAATTTAAGATGTTTCAAAAAATTGAGTTAATCAATATTATTAATACGGCTCATATATTAATAAAATTGTATTTTTTAAAAAGATTTTTTTTCATTTTTATCTTCATCAAATTAATAATGATAATAATTTTGTACCGGTGGCTTTAGAAAGAAATATATTTGAAATATTTTTATAGGCACCCCAGCTTTTATTTAGTGTAATAAAAGTTTACCAAACAGGCAGATTTGGCTCCCAATTTTTTTTTAAATTGTTGCAATGTTCATATTTGGCTCTTTGGCTAATAAGTTTGCCGTCCACTGTTTTAACCTACAACGAACATCGAAGTCTAGCGCGTTCAAGAGAACGAGATGAATCAGATGGAAAACAAACTATCGAAGAAGCAACTACGAAACCTGAAAACACGAATCTTACTAGCTAGACCAATTCGAACGAAGTTGAGAAAAATAAACTGATACGAAATTTACGAAAGGATGTAAGTATTCTGCGGCCAAATTATTTATCCAGTTTGTTGTATAAGTTTGTCCAAAGATCCAGCAATATAATTATTTGTAAGTATTTTTTCTTCAACTTGAGATTGTAAACCAAAACAATTGACCGCTTCGCGCAAGTATTTCGTCAGCGAGAAAATTGTTGAATCATTATTAACGAGCTTCTGTCTTATTGTTATTCGATACTTCTTTTTTTAACCTTCCGCCATCTTTCAACATCCACAGGGGATAAATATTACTTCAAATTTACAATGTGTACAACAGTTAAGAGGTACAAAGGAAACTGAACGTTTTTGAAGATTACAATGGTACGGTTGTTTTTTTATTTTTCTGCAACGAACACAACCCTTTGCACTCCTAAACTTTTTTTAAGTTTCAGAGGACTGTTGTGAGGACTTATGTTTTTATGCATTTCGTTCTTCAAATTACAATAATGGAGAGAAAAATATATAACGAAGCGGAAAGAAATATTAGGTTGGGGAAAAAGAAATCCATTATTTTTTCGGTAGATAGCTGTAGTGATCGATATTTCGTAAAGTAACGATCAAACAATTTCAGATTTATGCTCGTTGTCACAAGGTGACATTTCGCACTGAACAAATTCTTTTGCTGTTTTTTGCTCGGTCCATTCAGTTGTGAGTTACAAGGTGTTAAAAATGGAAGTCGACGAAGAGAAAATTCGGTACACTTTACAATTTTTCTTCGATAAAGGCGAAAATGCAAGACGGCTTAAATTGCGAATGGTGTTTATGGTCCCGATACCGTAACAGCTAATTACGTGCAATTTTGGTTTCGTCGATTCCGTTCAGGTATTTCTGATGTTAAAGATGCACCTCGCATCTCAAGAGTCAAGTTAGTAGTCGTAGCATCCATAGGAGCTAAAGATCGACCATAAAACAGTTTTAAATCATTTCACGTAAAAATAATGGATTTCTTTTTCCCCAAGCTAATATTTAAAATCACAGGAAAATAGTAAAAAGTATTTACTATGTACAAACCGCTTTGGTAGCTTTATAATTTATAACGAAACGAATGAAAATTTACAACTACAGAAAGTGCAGACACAAAGCAAATATTAAACGGGTCATTTTCCATACAATAACAGGCTGATTGTCACAGGTTTAATCTTATTATGCCCGTCTGGTATAAAATGTAAACCAAGTCGGATACTTGGTACCGTGCATTTTTAGCCAGCAGCGTATGTTAATTTTCTTATTACGCAATGAGACACGTACACACCGGACATTCGTACATAATTGATACTAATTTTATAAACCAATAAATTGCTATTATTTTCCAGTGACACTGTGAGATGTTTGGATTTACAAAAATGATAAAAGCCATCGCGAGTTCTTCGATCCAGAAATTCCTCGGCTACTGATAACTTCTGATATCGCTGACATATTTCCAGCGGGTCGATCGATTCATACTTTTTATCTAAGTCTAGTCGAAAGTTTTGAATAAGGTTGGTACATCAACTTCATATTTTTCTAATCCTTTGCGCTCGAATAATGATTATGATAACAATGATTCACAGAGTTTGCAAGAAAGAGTATTGTGTTACAGAGATTATTATTTAATAAACTGCTGGATTTTTCATCGACACGAATATTAAATTATAGTTAAGTAATCGCAGTTGTGATACAAAATTTGCTCGCGTTGGCAAACTAAATATTTTTCTCAGTTCTTAAACTTCCATTTTCGTAAGCAAGTTTTTGGTAAATAACGTTCTTTTTTTAATTATTTGAAATGGTTTTATATTTTCTATGTTTTCTATATTTTCTATGTTTCCTATATTTTCTATATTTTCTATCTATTGCTTCCTATTTTTAATTTTTCTTTATTTTAAAACTAAAATTATCATATTCAAAATACACAAGATTCATTTCTTTTTCCTCGTTTTGAACAAGAAAAACAAGAAAAATATGGTAATTTTTGTGATTTTTCAAACATTGTATTCTATCCATTCCCTCTTTTTTCTAAATAATGTGTATATCTATAATATATTTATAATAATGCAGGATACGTGATACTCCAGTGTACCACCAATGTTAGAATGACAAAGTGTACCAACTCAAGGTTAAAAAATTCAGAAATGATAAATTTCAAGCAAAAGGTTTAAGTCTAAAAGTTGAACCGAATGAGATGCACTGGTGACCGGGTTAGATTTGTATCAGGTATCGATGCTAACTGCATTACTTCGCTAAAGAATGGCATAAACTTTTCCACACTATCACGCGATGGAATATCGGTACGGTACTTTTCCAAGCTGCATTGAATATCAACGTTCTTTTTTCGCAATATCTGCGTTATTTTAAGAAGCCACTGAAAATACACGAGCAAGCTTTAATTAGACTCAATTGGAAAGCTTCTTTTTTCTTTCTTTTTTTCTTTTCTTAATGCAACCAATTTTTTTTTACACGTGTTATTTCATTAAAAAATATAACAATTGTATGAAAGACTCTAAGTTACAATATAAAGTATAATTTCAAGGTTTTTATTTTTATTTATTTTCTAGGGTGTGCTGGATTAAATTCCTTTATATATTTTATTTTAATAATATTATTATTTTTCTAGGTTCCTAGTAATTGTACATCAAATTACAACTAATTTTACCAACGGTTATGAATAGAAGGATAATTTGCATTTATTGGATTGTTTTAATACAGCAAACTTTTTTCTAGGAGAAATCTTTTTTAATAATATTAAACGCCAAACTTTAATGCGTTTTTATTTTCCTAGATTCTTAGTAATTTTCCATAAAATTACAACTAATTTTGCCAACGTTTATGAATAGAAGGATAATTTGTATTTTGTATAATATCTGTATTTTTTATAATATCTGTATTTTGTATAATATTTGTAATCATTGGATTTTTTTAATACAGCAGATTTTTTCTACATTAAAGCATCCACGTTGGCCAAAATAAAAATGCTAACCCATATTTAGACCATCTCTATCATCAGCTACCTTCGTACGTCACAAACTACTGTGACTTCCTTTTCATTCAATTTAAATTTAATGGCAAACTTTAACGAGGAACAGCGGTGTTTTTCAAGACCAATATTTCTTCACAAGTTTACTCTTCTAATGCGCGAAAACCAAACAGGACGTCAATTTTTAACCAATCTGTTACTTTAAATATATACGCAGCAAACAATGGTCACTTCGGTCACGAGGAACTGAATCAGTGAATTTTATTCGCGTTTTCGCGTATGCTTAACTAATTCGCGAGTAAACCACGATAATTGTTTTCATCGCTTCGAAAGCATGTGGTTGGAAACGAAGAAAGGAAAATAACAGACGTGTCGTCAGAAAATTGTTATGGACTTCTTACAGTTTCCGGTATATAGAACCCCGGTGTCCGAATATTTTTTAGATTAACTGTACGTTAAACATTTTTATTTACGAGGCGGTTGCAATTTATTTTCGCCCAAGGTGTGGTAATTATGTTATTTTTTTTAAGGAAATTCTATGTTATTTTATTATATATAACATATATAATTGTATAATCTTTTTTTAAGGGAATTCTATGTTATTTTATTATATATAACATATATAATTATACTATTTTTTTAAAGGAAATTCTTATAATAAAATAACACATAATGGCTCCATTAAACCATATTGAAATAAAAATTTTAAAGAGTATCATAGTGATTTTTTACTTTGGTGGCAAGCATACTTATCTGTACTAAACTTACAATAGTAAGAACTTACAACAATAGATATTTGAAAAAAAAAAAATACATAACGCAATAGAAACAAATGCAATCGCCGAAAATATTTAAAAATCCACCATTAGAAGTTTACAGAATTTTTATAAAAAAATTACGAATGGGTCGTTTAACCGCGTTAGTAATTTTAGTATTAAACCGCGTTTACGTTTCCCATTTTTAAATACCGCGTTTCAGTGTCGTCTCTAATAATCGTAGCGAGTATATGTGACCTAAAAACTTTTGGACGACACTGTACACGCAAGAGGAACGATCTGGAGGAATCAAAGGTCAACAACATGCCCGAAAATGACTTACGCAAGCGAGTAAAAATTTATACTTTCTAAACCTGGACTATGTACACTCCCATCCATAAGTTTAAGGACAGTTGATACTAAAAAAAAAATGTTTCTCAAGCTATGTTTCGCGATAACATCGCGAATCGTAAATACGATTTTATTTTATTTTTATTTGTGAAAACAAACTGTGACAGAATCCGTGTGACCCACTCGTATTTCTTTCAATTCGTGTCATTCTTTATTCTTAACTTCACTTGAAGCCAGATTTCTCGACACGAATTTTTTTTTTT
>SMSQ01026173.1:0-14471 GCA_019453375.1 Ctenoplectra terminalis | reverse complement strand
AGCAAATATTTTTGAATTATTATCACAGCGTACAGTGTAAAGGAAAGTCGACCAAAATCGGCGTGGCGTTTAACGTGTTAAGTTTCGCTGTGAAAAAGGCGGATGGTTGAGTGTTAACAAGACCACAGACGCTGATATTACAAAATGTTCGGCCGAATAAGGCGTCCGTTTCAAAATGCGCGTATAAAGGAGCTTTAACAGATTACGGTGCACGTAACGTGAAGTCTCGTGAGGATTTATTCAAGTCACGGGCTTAGGTTTCACGATGCAGGCAGGCAACGATTGCGGTCAGTTTTCGCATGCAGCTGACATTATTTTGTAGCCAAACGAAAGAAATGATATACCTCATAAGGAAATATAATTTGCATAGACCGTTTCACGTCTGTAAGAACGTGCCACGGTAAATTTATAATATTTGTACAAGAATTGGTCATTTTGCCAACTTCGGTTGGTGTTCTAGTATTAAGTCGTTCCGCTTAAATTCTCTGCACATTCTCCAAGATTATTTCGGAACAGTTTATCCTACGGTTTCCATTTATATTTCTCTTGCAACAATCGTTTCATATTGTTGTAACATCTATTTTCGAACATCCTGTATACTATGCGTACAGCAACTGTAATATAACGAACTCTCGGCTTGCCAACTCATCGGTACACACGTGCGGTCTCAAAGTCCTTTCCTTCTATCGAAAAGATACGGGAGGGGGCATGAATTAATCGTTCGAGCACGACTGCTAATTTTAATGCGATTTCGATCCCAAAGGACGAAACCGAGCAACGAATTAGAACGCTTCCATTGGCTTCTCTATGGCGTCCTGTGCAATTTTCTTTGCAAGTTGGGTCTTAAGTTACATTTTTTGTTCCTATTAAAACGAAGCGAATTAATTAAATAGAAGCATTCGTAATTTTGTTCTTTCTTTCTAAAATTACACAATACATGAACTTTAACTTAACAGATTTCAGAGTCCAAAGGGTTAACCCTTTCGCTACGGTGCTCTCAGAATTGAAAGAGCTCTTTGGTATATTAATTGGTACAGTTTTTGTTGATATAACAGAAATATACATAGCAAGATTTAAGTATATTGTTTAACTCTTTGCGCCACAGGATTTCAGATAATAAAATAGACCCGTGTTGCATAGAAATTTGACTGCGTTTTAAATGAAACAGAATTGGTATATCTTTACTGATAAAGGAATCGCATAATGTAAAAACATGAAAAAATAATAGTAATTCGATTGAATTTGTTGTTACAGGATTGGACTGAAATAGTTGCATCGTGCCACGTGGGTTCATGAATTGTACTTATTAACTCTTTGAAGCTTGGTGGGATTAAAAGTGTCCTACCTTTTTAATACCTAAATATGCATAGTGGGACATAAATAGTCCCTAACTGTATTAAATGCGTGAGTTAATGTAAACCACTGTGCTATGGATAATTTTTAATTTTCAAGATGGTATAGAAAATATTATTGTATGCATATTTAGGTATTGATAAGGTGGGACGCTTAAAACCTTACTATGCTTCAAAGAGTTAAAGCACATCATTTTCCCTAAATCAAGGTGGGACTAAAAATGTCCCACCATGCATTGAGGTGCATCAAAAAGGTGGGACAGTTTTAATCCCAGCGTGCCCCAAAGAGTTAATGAACGACGCCAGATCATATGTGAATGAAAATATAAATAATTCTATGGTACTTTTATCAGATGATTACTTCATTTTTAAAGGCGTATATACAGAGGGTCCTGGGATAATTTCAAGCAACTTTTTCCTTTCCGAAAATGTGAAATTCGGCTTCGTTAACGAGTTATTAACGAAAAACACTGAGCAATCAAAGAGCGAAGCGAAAGTGACAAACGACGGCGAATTTTGGCTTTACACCAAAGTTACAGAGTGTTCTGTTGATGTAACAGTAAAAGAGGTGATTCTTACGTAAAAGAAATTAATCGTCGGTGCGAAATAAAATTCTTTTCATTCATGGTTCCTGTTTCCAGAAAAAAATTAATATCCAAGATGGCCGAAGGTTTTTCCGACCAACTCTGCAGAAATGTGAAAGTACCAAGTTCTACGAGAAACCATGGATCAGAATTTAACGTCTACAGATGTGGTTTCTTAAGTAATCAACTTCGAGTAACCTAAAAAACAAATTAGGCGACACTACATCTTTTTATTTACGTCTACCGTCAACGCACTATCTCCAAGACCCACATTACTCATCCGTATACTTAGATTTTGCGCAAAAATAATTGCATCAGTCAGGATGACCAAATTGGACACGTATGTAACGCATGTTTCACGAATTAAACGATAAAATTTAATTCAACACTTTGAACCTTAAAAAAAAGGAAACGCTTCGGCGAAAGAAAAAAGAAAATAAAAGAAAGGAACGTGGATGTTGTCTACGGGGAAAAAATAAAATCTTAACTCAGTGGTCGGCAAAGTGCGGCTCTGGCACAAATATCCACGGAAAGCGCAATAATATTAATAAAATAATATGGGCGCAATAATATTAATAAAACAATATGGGCGCAATAATATTAATAAAATAATATGGGCGCAATAATATTAATAAAAAGTAATGACTATACCAAATGCTTTAACACTTAAATTTAAGATGTTTCAAAAAATTGAGTTAATCAATATTATTAATACGGCTCATATATTAATAAAATTGTATTTTTTAAAAAGATTTTTTTTCATTTTTATCTTCATCAAATTAATAATGATAATAATTTTGTACCTGTGGCTTTAGAAAGAAATATATTTGAAATATTTTTATAGGCACCCCAGCTTTTATTTAGTGTAATAAAAGTTTACCAAACAGGCAGATTTGGCTCCCAATTTTTTTTTAAATTGTTGCAATGTTCATATTTGGCTCTTTGGCTAATAAGTTTGCCGTCCACTGTTTTAACCTACAACGAACATCGAAGTCTAGCGCGTTCGAGAGAACGAGATGAATCAGATGGAAAACAAACTATCGAAGAAGCAACTACGAAACCTGAAAACACGAATCTTACTAGCTAGACCAATTCGAACGAAGTTGAGAAAAATAAACTGATACGAAATTTACGAAAGGATGTAAGTATTCTGCGGCCAAGTTATTTATCCAGTTTGTTGTATAAGTTTGTCCAAAGATCCAGCAATATAATTATTTGTAAGTATTTTTTCTTCAACTTGCGATTGTAAACCAAAACAATTGACCGCTTCGCGCAAGTATTTCGTCAGCGAGAAAATTGTTGAATCATTATTAACGAGCTTCTGTCTTATTGTTATTCGATACTTCTTTTTTTAACCTTCCGCCATCTTTCAACATCCACAGGGGATAAATATTACTTCAAATTTACAATGTGTACAACAGTTAAGAGGTACAAAGGAAACTGAACGTTTTTGAAGATTACAATGGTACGGTTGTTTTTTTATTTTTCTGCAACGAACACAACCCTTTGCACTCCTAAACTTTTTTTAAGTTTCAGAGGACTGTTGTGAGGACTTATGTTTTTATGCATTTCGTTCTTCAAATTACAATAATGGAGAGAAAAATATATAACGAAGCGGAAAGAAATATTAGGTTGGGGAAAAAGAAATCCATTATTTTTTCGGTAGATAGCTGTAGTGATCGATATTTCGTAAAGTAACGATCAAACAATTTCAGATTTATGCTCGTTGTCACAAGGTGACATTTCGCACTGAACAAATTCTTTTGCTGTTTTTTGCTCGGTCCATTCAGTTGTGAGTTACAAGGTGTTAAAAATGGAAGTCGACGAAGAGAAAATTCGGTACACTTTACAATTTTTCTTCGATAAAGGCGAAAATGCAAGACGGCTTAAATTGCGAATGGTGTTTATGGTCCCGATACCGTAACAGCTAATTACGTGCAATTTTGGTTTCGTCGATTCCGTTCAGGTATTTCTGATGTTAAAGATGCACCTCGCATCTCAAGAGTCAAGTTAGTAGTCGTAGCATCCATAGGAGCTAAAGATCGACCATAAAACAGTTTTAAATCATTTCACGTAAAAATAATGGATTTCTTTTTCCCCAAGCTAATATTTAAAATCACAGGAAAATAGTAAAAAGTATTTACTATGTACAAACCGCTTTGGTAGCTTTATAATTTATAACGAAACGAATGAAAATTTACAACTACAGAAAGTGCAGACACAAAGCAAATATTAAACGGGTCATTTTCCATACAATAACAGGCTGATTGTCACAGGTTTAATCTTATTATGCCCGTCTGGTATAAAATGTAAACCAAGTCGGATACTTGGTACCGTGCATTTTTAGCCAGCAGCGTATGTTAATTTTCTTATTACGCAATGAGACACGTACACACCGGACATTCGTACATAATTGATACTAATTTTATAAACCAATAAATTGCTATTATTTTCCAGTGACACTGTGAGATGTTTGGATTTACAAAAATGATAAAAGCCATCGCGAGTTCTTCGATCCAGAAATTCCTCGGCTACTGATAACTTCTGATATCGCTGACATATTTCCAGCGGGTCGATCGATTCATACTTTTTATCTAAGTCTAGTCGAAAGTTTTGAATAAGGTTGGTACATCAACTTCATATTTTTCTAATCCTTTGCGCTCGAATAATGATTATGATAACAATGATTCACAGAGTTTGCAAGAAAGAGTATTGTGTTACAGAGATTATTATTTAATAAACTGCTGGATTTTTCATCGACACGAATATTAAATTATAGTTAAGTAATCGCAGTTGTGATACAAAATTTGCTCGCGTTGGCAAACTAAATATTTTTCTCAGTTCTTAAACTTCCATTTTCGTAAGCAAGTTTTTGGTAAATAACGTTCTTTTTTTAATTATTTGAAATGGTTTTATATTTTCTATGTTTTCTATATTTTCTATGTTTCCTATATTTTCTATATTTTCTATCTATTGCTTCCTATTTTTAATTTTTCTTTATTTTAAAACTAAAATTATCATATTCAAAATACACAAGATTCATTTCTTTTTCCTCGTTTTGAACAAGAAAAACAAGAAAAATATGGTAATTTTTGTGATTTTTCAAACATTGTATTCTATCCATTCCCTCTTTTTTCTAAATAATGTGTATATCTATAATATATTTATAATAATGCAGGATACGTGATACTCCAGTGTACCACCAATGTTAGAATGACAAAGTGTACCAACTCAAGGTTAAAAAATTCAGAAATGATAAATTTCAAGCAAAAGGTTTAAGTCTAAAAGTTGAACCGAATGAGATGCACTGGTGACCGGGTTAGATTTGTATCAGGTATCGATGCTAACTGCATTACTTCGCTAAAGAATGGCATAAACTTTTCCACACTATCACGCGATGGAATATCGGTACGGTACTTTTCCAAGCTGCATTGAATATCAACGTTCTTTTTTCGCAATATCTGCGTTATTTTAAGAAGCCACTGAAAATACACGAGCAAGCTTTAATTAGACTCAATTGGAAAGCTTCTTTTTTCTTTCTTTTTTTCTTTTCTTAATGCAACCAATTTTTTTTTACACATGTTATTTCATTAAAAAATATAACAATTGTATGAAAGACTCTAAGTTACAATATAAAGTATAATTTCAAGGTTTTTATTTTTATTTATTTTCTAGGGTGTGCTGGATTAAATTCCTTTATATATTTTATTTTAATAATATTATTATTTTTCTAGGTTCCTAGTAATTGTACATCAAATTACAACTAATTTTACCAACGGTTATGAATAGAAGGATAATTTGCATTTATTGGATTGTTTTAATACAGCAAACTTTTTTCTAGGAGAAATCTTTTTTAATAATATTAAACGCCAAACTTTAATGCGTTTTTATTTTCCTAGATTCTTAGTAATTTTCCATAAAATTACAACTAATTTTGCCAACGTTTATGAATAGAAGGATAATTTGTATTTTGTATAATATCTGTATTTTTTATAATATCTGTATTTTGTATAATATTTGTAATCATTGGATTTTTTTAATACAGCAGATTTTTTCTACATTAAAGCATCCACGTTGGCCAAAATAAAAATGCTAACCCATATTTAGACCATCTCTATCATCAGCTACCTTCGTACGTCACAAACTACTGTGACTTCCTTTTCATTCAATTTAAATTTAATGGCAAACTTTAACGAGGAACAGCGGTGTTTTTCAAGACCAATATTTCTTCACAAGTTTACTCTTCTAATGCGCGAAAACCAAACAGGACGTCAATTTTTAACCAATCTGTTACTTTAAATATATACGCAGCAAACAATGGTCACTTCGGTCACGAGGAACTGAATCAGTGAATTTTATTCGCGTTTTCGCGTATGCTTAACTAATTCGCGAGTAAACCACGATAATTGTTTTCATCGCTTCGAAAGCATGTGGTTGGAAACGAAGAAAGGAAAATAACAGACGTGTCGTCAGAAAATTGTTATGGACTTCTTACAGTTTCCGGTATATAGAACCCCGGTGTCCGAATATTTTTTAGATTAACTGTACGTTAAACATTTTTATTTACGAGGCGGTTGCAATTTATTTTCGCCCAAGGTGTGGTAATTATGTTATTTTTTTTTAAGGAAATTCTATGTTATTTTATTATATATAACATATATAATTGTATAATCTTTTTTTAAGGGAATTCTATGTTATTTTATTATATATAACATATATAATTATACTATTTTTTTAAAGGAAATTCTTATAATAAAATAACACATAATGGCTCCATTAAACCATATTGAAATAAAAATTTTAAAGAGTATCATAGTGATTTTTTACTTTGGTGGCAAGCATACTTATCTGTACTAAACTTACAATAGTAAGAACTTACAACAATAGATATTTGAAAAAAAAAAAATACATAACGCAATAGAAACAAATGCAATCGCCGAAAATATTTAAAAATCCACCATTAGAAGTTTACAGAATTTTTATAAAAAAATTACGAATGGGTCGTTTAACCGCGTTAGTAATTTTAGTATTAAACCGCGTTTACGTTTCCCATTTTTAAATACCGCGTTTCAGTGTCGTCTCTAATAATCGTAGCGAGTATATGTGACCTAAAAACTTTTGGACGACACTGTACACGCAAGAGGAACGATCTGGAGGAATCAAAGGTCAACAACATGCCCGAAAATGACTTACGCAAGCGAGTAAAAATTTATACTTTCTAAACCTGGACTATGTACACTCCCATCCATAAGTTTAAGGACAGTTGATACTAAAAAAAAAATGTTTCTCAAGCTATGTTTCGCGATAACATCGCGAATCGTAAATACGATTTTATTTTATTTTTATTTGTGAAAACAAACTGTGACAGAATCCGTGTGACCCACTCGTATTTCTTTCAATTCGTGTCATTCTTTATTCTTAACTTCACTTGAAGCCAGATTTCTCGACACGAATTTTTTTTTTTATTTGTCGAACGGGTACAGGACCATAATTGTTGTACAGTTAAAATAAAAATAAAATTGTTACGAGCACAGTAAGAAGGTCGACCTTAGGCGTTTTAAAATTCTTCGCTTTATTAAAATATTTATTCAGAAACTGAATTATATTAGTTTCTCTTTTCGACTATCCGTATCAACATACAGAAGAAAAGAAATAAAATTGTATACATTCGTACGCAAAAATAACCGCTAACCCTACTTTTCTATTATTAAAAACTTGCATCGAGAGAGAAAAATAATTTCATCTTCCTCTCGTTTAGAAAAAACAATCGTTGCTGCAAATTACGTATGAAATAAAATATACATTTTACACAATATTTAACACAAAGAACAATCTTTTTACTTTTATATTTGATTTCATACGCAATTATAATTTTATTTCATACGTAATTATAATTTTATTTCATACGTAATTATAATTTTATTTCATACGCAATTATAATTTTATTTCATACGCAATTATAATTTTATTTAATACGTAATTATAATTTTTATATTTAATACTGGAATTACCAAAGAAATAAAAATGATAGATATTCGAGAGAATATAATTTTTTACAAAGAATCATAGAAAATCCCGAAAAATAAATCATTGTGCATTTATAAAATTTATGGTAGTGTTGAAATAATAGCGATAAATTTTTCGATGCGCACAAGAAAACGTTTAACGCGTACGCAGCGACGAACCTCTATTATGCACGCGTGGCAATAGAATGAAAGTCATTGTTCGCATCGAAAAACGTCAGTGGAAAGAATGCAAGTTATTTCTAGCGTCGAACATGAATGAACAAATTTACTTGGTCGAATAGAACTACGGAATCATAAATTCGTTGAACAAATAATTCCTACGGAACGGTTTTATTCGCGAACTCAACTTCCAGCATATCTTGTTATATGGAGCAAACGCTACACCAAATTACAGCTAACGCTCGACGATTCAATTAGATACCGCGTTTCCTGATTTCACTCACAATTCTTTTAGGTTAACGCTCGCTTCGCCTTACATAAGTATGGGTTAAAAAATAACAAAGATTCTGCTTAATAACGTCTATAATTTATTAAATTTCAATCTAGTGATCTTCGTATTAAATTATCCTCTGTATTAAGCTAAACGACGATACCGGAAGTGAGACATGGGATCCAGGTTCAGTCGATAAAAAAATTGTCCACCATAGGAAAAGAAAAATTCTACTTAATAATTCCCATCTACCTAACAGCCTTCGTATTAAATTAAGCAAGACACTCTAGGTTCAATAGACGAAAAAATAGACAACAATTAAATTTTCATCTACTCAACGATTTTCGTATTAAATTAAGCGAGACGTGGGATCTAGGTTCAGTCGATAAAAAAATTGTCCACCATAGAAAAAGAAAAATTCTACCTAATAACACCTATAGTTTATTAAATTTCTATCTACTGATCTTCGTATTAAATTATCCTGTACTAAGTTAAAGGACACTACCGGAAGTGAGACATGAGATCAAGGTTCAGTCGATAAAAAAAATTATCCACCATAGAAAAATAAAAATTCTACCTAATAACACCTACAGTTTACTAAATTTCCATCTAGTAATCGTCGTATTAAATTATCCTCCGCATTAAGCCAAACGACGATACCGGAAGTGAGACATGCAATCTAGGTTCAGTCGATAAAAAAATTGTCCACCATAGAAAAATAAAAATTCTACCTAATAACACTTATAGTTTACTAAATTAAAGGACAATACCGGAAGTGAGACATGAGATCAAGGTTCAGTCGATAAAAAAAATTGTCCACCATAGAAAAATAAAAATTCTACTTAACAACACCTACGATTTATTAAATTTCCATCTAGTAATCTTCCTATTAAATTATCCTGTACTAAGTTAAAGGACAATACCGGAAGTGAGACATGAGATCAAGGTTCAGTCGATAAAAAAAATTGTCCACCATAGAAAAATAAAAATTCTACTTAATAACACTTATAGTTTACTAAATTTCCATCCAGTAATCTTCCTATTAAATTATCCTGTACTAAGTTAAAGGACAATACCGGAAGTGAGACATGGAATCTAAGTTCAGTCGATAAAAAAAATGTCCACCACAGAAAAATAAAAATTCTACCTAATAACACCTACAGTTTACTAAATTTCCATCTAGTAATCGTCGTATTAAATTATCCTCTGTATTAAGCTAAACGACGATACCGGAAGTGAGACATAGAACCCGAGTCCGATCGATAAAAAAAATTGTCCACCACAGAAAGACAAAAATTCTACCTAATAACACCTATAGTTTATTAAATTTCGATCTACTGATCTTTGTATTAAATTATCCTGCACTAAGTTAAAGGACAATACCGGAAGTGAGACATGGAATCTAAGTTCAGTCGATAAAAAAAATTGTCCACCACAGAAGAACAAAAATTCTACCTAATAACACCCACGATTTATTAAATTTCCATCTATGTAACAATTTTCGTATCAAATCGCCCTGCATTAAGTTAAACGAGACATAAAACGCAGGTACAGTAGGTGAAAAAATGATCAATCGCCAAAGCAAACAAATCCTTCGCATAACCTTTCCTCTGTTCGGTTACACGACCCCTGACAATAACGACGAAACAAGAGACGCGACTTTTCCTGGAGCATCGAATCATCTCGCGAAGAACCATCGAGTTATCCCCCGTGCATGTACCATCCGAGTAAAAAGTAACCGCGTAAACACTCACCGAACAAAATTCCTCGACCAGTCAGGGAGGATCAATCCATTTGGACGAGGCAGGTCGACATTCAGCCCGCTGATCCTTTCGGCGATCGCGTCGAAGAGATGTTGGAGAAACGTAAAACTGTCAAACGGCACCGTCACGCACTGGCTCCAACTTGCACCTTACATGTTTCCGTGCGAAACGTGTCCAATCATGTCCGAGCGAACGAGCATCGAAAACGTAAAACTTCGCGTGCGTTAACCGGCCTAAAGCTGCCTATATACGGTGGATATAAACTGCAGCGTGACAAACATTACATCGCGCGACGAGCGTTGCTTCTTCACTGACCGAACCGAAGCGAATTGCGAAAGATCCACGAAGCGAACCGTGCTTACCTCGTCCCAGCCGAACTCTCCCGATCCACCGGCCGTCACTGTGCTGTGATTGGCCCATTTCCCCGCTAGTACACTGGACGAAATCCTGTCTCCGGCCTCTCTTTGCCCCCCCAACGGCCCGTTTCAAAGGTAAAAAAGCACGGGTAACTCGTGACGTTTGCCTTGGACAATTTCTAACCGAACACTCTTGGGGACTCCCCGTATAATTTTCTTTTTCTTCTTTTTTTTCCCTTCTGTTTGGACTGGTCAATGCGTATTAATAGAACGTACGGTGTAAACATTGACGCAGGGAAAAGTATGTGCACGTCGAAAATAATTTCTCGTAAAGATTCGACGGTTGTTCTAGTTCCATTCGTTCCGCATGATCGAGCAACCGCTCTCGTGCCGTTCTTTCTACCTTTCTCGAGATTCGTTCTACCGTTCACGATGATTGATACGAATCTGAGATAAAAACAGGTTTTATTTTTAGGCAGAGGCTGTGCAGTTTTTATGATAAATTCGTAGAATTAATTGACCCTCTGCGGTCCCAATTTTGTTTGTTTATCAGAGAAAGGAGCTATTTCATTACAGTATTTTATTTTGGTCGTGAAACTTTTTAACGCGTTAACACTAGAACTATCAAAGTGGTCAAAATGACCCATTCGTAATTTTTTACAGAATTTTTATAAATTAACTACGGTGCCTTCGAGCAAATTTTCCGCAATTTTCTATTAAAAATATAGATAAACTTTTGTCTGAATTGCATCGCATATTATTTTATATACTTTCCACATTGATTTCTTCGGTAGAAATAAGTATACTTTAATCGTCGGTAGTTCTAGTGTTAAACGCCACGCCGATTTTGGTCGATTTCCTTTAGGCTGTACGCTGTGATAATAATTCAAAAATATTTGGCCGCAAAATAATCAGGAATTTAAGAAGAAAATTGTAAAGGCCTGCGAAGGAAAGTATCTTTATTTGATGTGATTTAATAGAATCCATTAATGAATTATAAGGTATTATTTTTGGAAATTGATACTCTCAGTTTTCAGAAACCAACGACGCCCAAACGGAAATTTCAGCGTCGGTAAGCAGGGACCGGCGTGGCGTTTAACGCGTTAAGTAATTGCTATGGATGGACTGAGGTATCATTGCACTAATTTGTTACAAAATTTGATAGTACAGAGAGAACTAAATGAAATAAATTTTTTTTAATATAAATACACCAGTAGGTAACTCTGAAGTCACACGGTGCCACAGAGGGTTAAATGTTAAGTGTGGTAAGATGTATTTTAATTGTCACTTGGGTACTGTACGATGTAGATTTGTATGTTGAATAAAATAAATATTGTTCGGTGTAGATTTAGATTTATATGATGTAGATTTGTATGTTGAATAAAATAAATATTGTTCGGTGTAGATTTAGATTTATATTATGTAGATTTGTATGTTGAATAAAATAAATATTGTTCGTAGAATTAATTAAATATTGACTATCATAAAATGTATCTTATATTCACTGTACTGTATTTCTGTTGGGCCATATAAAATCCTGCCCTTTTCCTTTCCATCGCAAAACGTATTATCTTGACGATAATGTTTACGATGTTTAAAAATATTTAAAATATATTTGGTCTAGATAAATCACGTATATTGATCATGCTAAGTTTAATCGTTGTTATTATTTGTTGAAAAATATATTATTTCCTTGCAATTAGTATTTATTACATTGGTGTAAAATTTTTAATACGAAAGATACTCATCGAGCAAAATGAAAAAGTTTTCCAAATGATGAAATTATAATAAAACACGTGTTAACGAGAGAGTCAAACAATTCTTACAGGTATTTACATGTTTTCAAAAGTTGTTAATCAATTAGAAGAAACTGGTTTAGGCTGTGCAAATTATAATCTCGTTAAAATTCTACTTCTTTCAGCATCACGCGGGTGGCACTGTTTGCGATAGGAATTAGTCACTTGAAACATTCGATATGAAAACAGCAAACACAATACTTGTATCCACGTGTCTTCGGTTGTTTATGTATAAAGAGAGAAAAAACAATTCCAGTTAAAGTACATACTGAAATAACTTCAATAAGAGGAAAAAGAAACAAGTTCGTTCTAAGTTTACGAACGAAGCACGAGCTTTATTTGAAATGTAACTCAATCCTCAAGAGGACAGGTAACCTTATATATTTGATTATTAAGTACTCGATATTGTCCTTAATCGTCGAACAATACTGTCTCTCATAAAAGTATACAACCACTTTGGATATTAATCCAATTTTATTGTGCAATTATACGTTTGCAAATAAAAAAACAGTAAATGAAAATCTGTTTTTGAAGATGATACTTTTGAAACAAAGAAAAATGTGACCAACTGTACATAAATTAATTAAATAATATTTTATCCCTTATAAACATAATTATATTAAATAATTATTTAAGCTTTTTCAATGATCCAAATTTTATTAACTTGACTTGTACCACAAAAAAAAAAAGACTTAATTAAAAAAGAATATTTGGTTCTTCTCAAAAGAATAAATAATATTGATGTTATTAAATTATTCAATCTGACATCAATAAAATAAAATGTTAATTAAGTAATATTAGTTAATAAAATAAAGTGACTAATATTTTTTATTTCAAGTCTCATAGAATTTAAGGTACATTAAGCACATTCAATGGTTATCAGTGAACTTAGATTAATAATCAAAAATTGAGGTACTGAATTAATAAATGGATCCTTGCCATGTAATGTCAAACGAAATAGAAACATGTTAATATGAATGATTTTATTTTAGATGGTAGACACGCACGTGTATCCTCTTATGATACAATTTATCTCAATTTTCTTCTCCACGTGTTCTACTCGCGAACACCCACACGGAGGTCCACGTGTCAACGGATAAAAAGAACCTCCTGTAACGTCTAACGAACAAATAAATTGAATTCGTAATTCAATCTTACAAATTACAATCGTGAAATTAAAATCACGTGTGGAGCATTAAAACAGGAAAAAAAAAATACACGTTCAAGACTTCCGGTATCGTATGAGATACAGATAATCAATAATCCACGATAGTCATCACCGATAGCTTTCAAAAGCGGAAAAATAATATATTTTTTATTTATTTTTCGAGCAAAGGATATCGGTTTTGAAAAGAAATTACTATTTCTTTTTTTTATAATTATACCAATGCAACGATTTACTTTGTTTCAAAATTCTACTCTCAATTTTCCGGTAAACAATTCTTTACCGGACGAATGTTCGTTAATTCTTAATTAGAATCTTAAGTTACTAATTTTAATAATTCGGTAAATTGCAAAAAAAAATAATACAAATTAATAGATTATTTTAGTTTCTAAAGATTAAAATTTGCGTCACATTTTTATTAATTTGTAATATTTTCAAGCATTCGTACATGCAATTGTTAACAAATATATTGAAAGGAAAAAATAATAGTGATTAATTAATTACAAAGCAATTTTTTTAAGACACAAATTAAGTAACCGTGTTGGTTATTATTCGCACCCAACAATGGACGGTATCCGGTTGTGTGTAATCCATACTAACGAATAAATGTCCAAGAATAAATATCCTTACAGTCAGAAGAGTCAGGACTGTAATTCAAGTATCTTAACCGAATGAACTCATTAAAATGCGAAGGTGCAGTTTTTATCTTACACGTTGGACTCTGTAGTGGATTATCGCCAACATATACACAGCCAGCTCGGAAAGCTTAAATTACAATAAATATTCATAGCTAACAATCATTTTTTTTCTTTCCTAATTTCGCTTAGATAGCACAAGGGAAATGTTTTCATTATTATGCGCAAGGATTACCTACTTCACAGATGGACGAATCGTACAAAATAGTTAAACGTTTTTATAAAAAAAGAAATCTACAAATCGTAACAACGATAATTTATTTTAAATTGTAGATATTTCTTCCGACTCTCAATCTGCAATAAT
>SMSQ01026172.1:0-50940 GCA_019453375.1 Ctenoplectra terminalis | reverse complement strand
AAATCGATAACTCCCTTGGCGCCTTAAATAAAAGAGAGAAAAGCTGTTACGCTATCCCCGATCAGCAATTTCATATTCACCGAGCCGATATTTCTGATCGAAGAACAGCCAAAACCGTTTCGCAAGCTGTGTCGCAACAGCGGCACCGAAAATGCGATCGGAAACCTCGGATTCAGCGGAAAACGCCACGGCTGGTTCGTCCACCCCGCGCGGGAATCCCCGTTCGCGTGTCGCTCGAAGTTAAGTATAAATGTCTCGTGACGGCCGAATGATTTGAAAGCGGAATGGTCGAGCATGTGACGGGGCCCGCCTCGTGGTCACTCACGTGCTATTCATAACCTGAACTCGAGGCGGCTCGTTCCGCACGCAGTTTTCGAACCAGTCTGATCCTCAACGCGCGCATTCCCACGTGCAACGCGATTTTAACCTTTTCTGCCGTGGACGGAGACGCGTTCTGTATTTGGTGGATACTTTTGAAAATTTTTCCTCAGTTAATTGAATTTATTAATCGACGCCGACTCTGGAACACCACCGATGATTAACCCATTTGCATCGCGAAGCGGAATANAAAAAAAAAAATCAATAACACCCTTCCTCAATCGATCCAAAATCGATAACTCCCTTGGCGCCTTAAATAAAAGAGAGAAAAGCTGTTACGCTATCCCCGATCAGCAATTTCATATTCACCGAGCCGATATTTCTGATCGAAGAACAGCCAAAACCGTTTCGCAAGCTGTGTCGCAACAGCGGCACCGAAAATTCGATCGGAAACCTCGGATTCAGCGGAAAACGCCACGGCTGGTTCGTCCACCCCGCGCGGGAATCCCCGTTCGCGTGTCGCTCGAAGTTAAGTATAAATGTCTCGTGACGGCCGAATGATTTGAAAGCGGAATGGTCGAGCATGTGACGGGGCCCGCCTCGTGGTCACTCACGTGCTATTCATAACCTGAACTCGAGGCGGCTCGTTCCGCACGCAGTTTTCGAACCAGTCTGATCCTCAACGCGCGCATTCCCACGTGCAACGCGATTTTAACCTTTTCTGCCGTGGACGGAGACGCGTTCTGTATTTGGTGGATACTTTTGAAAATTTTTCCTCAGTTAATTGAATTTATTAATCGACGCCGACTCTGGAACACCACCGATGATTAACCCATTTGCATCGCGAAGCGGAATATTCCGCGAGTAATATCTTCTCTGTATCACCGAACGCGGAATAATCCGGCGACATCGAGATCATACCATACCGTTGAACAAAAATATTTCCACTGATAATTTTATATTTATTATATAGTGTATCGATATAGGAGGACCGCGCGCGCTATTAGAAACAAGCGAAGCCCGACTTCCGTTGGAAAGTCGGGCCACGAGGCAGAGTCGTTTAGGAACCGTCGAACGTGCACGACCTATTAGCCCTTAGATTAGTCTACCTTTTAGTACTTCTTTCATTTCCAAATATATATCTTGTTTTGTTTAATTTAGTCTACACCAATTTATTTAGTAATCCTGACATCCTTAGTCCACTACAATTAATACACGAGGGAACAAAGGAAGAGGGAACCGACGACGACGAACGACGAAGAAAAGTGCGGAAAAAAGGGCGAAGGCCAGTCTAAAACGCGATCGCTAACGAAAATGTTGCAAAGCGAGACCATATCGTCGTTCTATATCATTTTGCGCTTGAATATTACATTTATCCTAATAAACTCTATTTTTCGGTAAACGCGCAATCCTAGTCATTCTGGCAATCCACATTTCTTTCAATCCTACGTACATATTACTCTTTGTACTCTGACATATCTTTATATTCAGTTAGTATTAATAAAGAACAGCAAATATTTAAATCGCGACGAATTATAAATGATCCGATGAACTGCGAGAGTCCTTGCAATTTAAGTCGCGATGCGAATGGGTTAAACCTTCCGCTACGAAAGTGTCTTATACTACTTATCCGGTTATAGTTACGTCTTGCTGCGACTCTTTGTGCTTTTGTATATTAAATCGTCTAATTTACGATGTACGCGCACGATAAATATTATTTTTCCAGATCGCAGGCCTGTAGTTTGCTTGTAGGACTATACTCGCTCGTAACATCGAATGGTCGAGCGACTATAGTCGTCCATAATGTACAGAAGTTGATTCGTGGCCAGCGACTATAGTCGGTTATAGTAGCGAAAGGGTTAATGCATACTCGTTTGTGCCGAAGAAGTGGAAATGAGAAGTATATAAAAAAATGTGTAACGCAATGGACACAAATATTGATCTTTACTCTTTGAAGAAGATCGCGAGAAATGCTGAAAAATGTACCGTAGTGAGTTTAGAAATAAAATTTCTGTGAGAAATTATTAAATGTTCGTTTTGACCACTTTGGTAATTCCAGTGTTAAAACGCAGGCTTTGTTAACGAGTTAAGGACAAAAAACACTGACCAATCTGTCGAGACACTCAGAATCGGTGAAAAATGTACCGTAGCGAGTTTATTTAGAAATAAAATTTCTGTGAGAAATTATTAAATGTTCGTTTTGACTACTTTGATAATTCCAGTGTTAAAACGCAGGCTTTGTTAAAGAGTTAACGACAAAAAAACAGTGACCAATCTGTCGAGACACTCACAATCGGTAAATTAAATCAGCACGCAATGGATGATTGGTTAGCGCCACTTCGTGTTTCTTTTATGATCATATATGCTTTTCTTTTAATACTAGAACTAACGACGAATAAAGTAGACTTATTTGTACCAGAGAAATTAAAACGATAAGTATTTGAAAAATATATGAATCAAGAGAAATAAATCTTTCTTCGTATTCTACAGAAAATTACTGAAAATCCTTAGAAATGAGATTCGTAAGGAAAATTACAAACCAGTCATTTTGAACACTTTGGTAGGTCTAGTGTTAATGTCCGTTATATGTGATATTAAAGTTTTACGAACGAAGCTGCATCTCTCTTTTTTTAATTTGTGTCTATGAACGAGAATGTTAACCCTCTACAGTCCGAATTTTGTTTGTTCAGAGAAAAGAACTATGATTGATTACAGTATCTTACTTCGATTGCAAAATTTTTTAAGTAATAATTTCTATAGACGAATCGTGGTATCTACTACGGTAATACATTAATAAAATTGAATAGTACAGTGATAACTAAATGAAATAAATTTTTTTTAATATAAATACATCGGTATATGACTCTGAAGTCACAAGGCGCCACAGAGGGTTACATATATTTTCCTGACAATCGCAAAGCAATGTTTTAACACTAGGTTCACGGGTGTCGACTGGATCATTTTGATAAGTACGATGAAATACAATTTAGTTTACTTCAAATCAATATTATTTGAATTTCTGTTTTATTATAATATTCTGTTATATCATCTAATTTCTATTAACAGAGACTTATTTCCGATTTCCCATTAGCACAGACATTTTCCGCACGCGTGATTGCTAAACTTAACACTCAACCGTCCAACTCTTTCAGAACAAAACTTAAGTGTACAATCGGCAAAATTATCTGTATTTTAGAAGCCATAATTTTTCTAAGAAAATTAATATATTTTTCATAAAAGAAATTATGTTTGAACAAAATTTTCTCAGACTCACAAAATGATATCGTATTTGTAATAAATCACCGCAGTAGAAAGAACAAATTAATATGCTGCCGTACGGTTACGCGTTAGACACAAAATCTGAACTGCGTCGAATTGACCGTAAATCTAAAAAGAGAGCCATACCCAATTTACCCAATATTATTACCCAGTATTTTTCCTCTCTGGTCATCGTTTGTAACGTAACATCTTTCTACAAATTTGTCGACTCCACTTCCAATGAATATATATAAAAAAAAAAAAAAAATAAAGTTCGCGCCGATCGCTAGTGCCGCCTTTCCGTATAAGCGTCGCACGTGTTGCAGATCGTAGACCTTCTCGACGTTCCCGCGGATTACGTAACGAGCTCTGGGGTCGCCAGTAATAAAGTGAGGCTTTGCGTGCGTTACGTGTGACTGCTTGAACAGAAGTGTGTGTATCGTGTGCACGGTCACGAGTGCCTCGTTGTATGGGCGTTTGAGGAAGATTTAGTGCGCCGCGATGTCGAGCCGCGAAACCACTGAATCGCCTCTTTTATCGTAACGGCTCCATTTTCTTTCGAACAGGTAGAACGGTTCGGAGAGGATTTGGTTTATCGAGAGGAACGAATTTTCTGGATAGNGTTTTATTATAATATTCTGTTATATCATCTAATTTCTATTAGCAGAGACTTATTTCCTATTCAGTGTTTTTTATTATTAAACCTAACACTTAACCGTCCAGCTTTTTCAGAACAAAACTTAAGTGTACAATCGGCAAAATTATCTGTATTTTAGAAGCCATAATTTTTCTAAGAAAATTAATATATTTTTCATAAAAGAAATTATGTTTGAACAAAATTTTCTCAGACTCACAAAATGATATCGTATTTGTAATAAATCACCGCAGTAGAAAGAACAAATTAATATGCTGCCGTACGGTTACGCGTTAGACACAAAATCTGAACTGCGTCGAATTGACCGTAAATCTAAAAAGAGAGCCATACCCAATTTACCCAATATTATTACCCAGTATTTTTCCTCTCTGGTCATCGTTTGTAACGTAACATCTTTCTACAAATTTGTCGACTCCACTTCCAATGAATATATATAAAAAAAAAAAAAAAATAAAGTTCGCGCCGATCGCTAGTGCCGCCTTTCCGTATAAGCGTCGCACGTGTTGCAGATCGTAGACCTTCTCGACGTTCCCGCGGATTACGTAACGAGCTCTGGGGTCGCCAGTAATAAAGTGAGGCTTTGCGTGCGTTACGTGTGACTGCTTGAACAGAAGTGTGTGTATCGTGTGCACGGTCACGAGTGCCTCGTTGTATGGGCGTTTGAGGAAGATTTAGTGCGCCGCGATGTCGAGCCGCGAAACCACTGAATCGCCTCTTTTATCGTAACGGCTCCATTTTCTTTCGAACAGGTAGAACGGTTCGGAGAGGATTTGGTTTATCGAGAGGAACGAATTTTCTGGATAGAATGCAGAACGAGATTTTTTTAAACGTTGCAAAGTTTTTGTAGAACTCGACGCGTTAACTATATCACGGTCTTCGGGATCATTTAGACGCAAGCTTGTTCTCGTTTCACGCAAAAATAAAAATTAGGAATTTTTATAAGCGTCCTTAATCCTCTATGCGACCGTGTGACTTAGAAGTTACAAACTGATGTATCTATATTTTAAAAAATTAATTTTCTTTAGTTATCACTGCACTGTTAAATTTGATTACTGTATTACTGTAGCGACACCACGATCCATCTACAGTAATTATTAAAACATTTTCAAATCAAAGTGAAAAACTATAATCAATCGTAATTTTTTCTTAAATAAGCAGAGAAAATTCAGGAATTTCTTAACCCTCTATGGGACCGTGTGACTTAAAAGTTACAAACTGATGTATCTATATTTTAAATAATTAATTTTCTTTAGTTATCACTGCACTGTTAAATTTGATTACTGTATTACTGTAGCGACACCACGATCCATCTACAGTAANCGCAAAGCAATGTTTTAACACTAGGTTCACGGGCGTCGACTGGATCATTTTGATAAGTACATTGAAATACAATTTATACTTCAAATCAATATTATTTGAATCTCTANATCAAAGTGAAAAACTATAATCAATCGTAATTTTTTCTTAAATAAGCAGAGAAAATTCAGGAATTTCTTAACCCTCTATGGGACCGTGTGACTTAAAAGTTACAAACTGATGTATCTATATTTTAAATAATTAATTTTCTTTAGTTATCACTGCACTGTTAAATTTGATTACTGTATTACTGTAGCGACACCACGATCCATCTATAGTAATTATTAAAACATTTTCAAATCAAAGTGAAAAACTATAATCAATTTTTTCTTCAATAAGCAGACAAAATTCGGGCTATAGATGGTTAACGTAAAATTGGAACAAAGAAATTCGCATGTTGACAAGTTTTGTACATTTCTAAAAAATTAGGAAATTTTGTTCCTCCATTGGGTCAAAAATACCAATTTCTGCGATCTACCGCTCGTGTTCCTGAGAATTAACAGTATCAACTTTTAAAAAACTAATATCTCGCGTTATTAACCTATTGCCTGCCAACTACGAGATATCTCGTAGTCTGTGCTGCAATTTTAGATTAATTTCAAACGGCCATTTGAGTTAAGAATTATTACTGTTTTTTTTTCAATAAAAATTACTGTAAATGCCATTACAATATTATATCAGTAACTTAATATTATTATATTCTATAAAATTTCATGTATTCTTCAAAATAAAACCTTGGCACCCAAAACAAGACGCTCTAAATATACCTGCGAGTCAATTAGTTAAATCGTGTCGAACGAAGATACAACTTTCACCCGAGAGACATATTTTCCTAATTATAATAATTTTCTTCTTAAACCCATCACTACTTTTCGAACAAATCTCTTTGAATTCGCATCGCGAGTCTGATGGAAAATCGACGAACATCAGCGTAACGCTTAACGCGTTAACCAGCTGCAACCTCGATTACAAACGGTTCATGAAGCGAAAAGAGAAGAAAACAAATGCTCTTTTGAAATCTATAATTTTAAGAACGACCCGATACATAACCACTTCATCATCTTCCAATTGTTCTTTAAAATATTCCAGTCACTCTGCGTTCTTCTTTCTTCCATCTTAACAGTGCTCACAATAACCTCGAACATTATGCGAGCTGATTTCGTAATGAAGCAGAACGAGGAAGTTTTCTTTTAAGCAGGAAGTTTAGCGCAAATATCGTGGATGAATTTTTAGAATTCGTAACAGCATTCTGATTACAGCTAGGGTGTCTGGAATACGCGATATTGGATCCTTGTAATTGCTAATATTTTGAATGCCGGTACACGGTGTTTGATTGATCGGAGCGGTGGTAGTTAGGAAGCTTGGTGTTTAGAATAGTTGAACGTGGAAGTGGTTGGTGTTGGAAATACCACTCCAAGTGTTTGGTGTTGCGATTCTTCGAGCGTTCGGTGATGAGTGGTTGAGTCATGAGCAATAAAAAATAGTTTTTTAAATATTATTATTTCGTATTATTTTCACACCGTGCTGCCTTTCCTGCAATGTATCGGTACATCGAAATAGTAATTGATTATTTGCACAAGAACGCTGCTAGTCATGTTTTGGGTACGTTATCGGTTATTTCTGGTTATTTGGTTAAATGATCAGCGTGAATAAAAAAGAGCACCCGAGGCATATTATGTTACAGGAATTCAGAAAAAATAGTACCGGAGCTACGACGACGAACGATGTTCGCAATGTGGGTTTGAAGGAGCTCTGAACGATAGAAAATGTCAGCGCTGGTTTGGAAAGTTTAAGAATGGAAATTTTTGTTTGAACGATGAACTTAGTTAATGGATACCTATTGGTTTTGGCAACTGCTATGGTTTTTACTTTTTTAATTTTGTTTCACTTTCCATTTAGTTCTGTAATACTACGGAACTAATTAAAATAAAAAGTTTGGAACTGTCGTCAAGAGGGTCGTAACTTTTTGTGGTATATTTGTATAAAAAAAAAACTAATTTTGTGTTTAAAATATCTCAGTGTAATACATTAAAAAAATACTTTTTAACGTGTCTTTAAGAGAGTCGTAATTTTTTGTAATACTTGTACGAAGAAAAAAAAACTAATTTTGTATTCAGAATATTTCAGTGTAATCCGTTAAAAATATGTGAAAATAATTTTGAGCGTGTTATTAAGAGAGATGTGATTTTTTGTAATATTTGTACAAAGACAAAAAAAAACTAATTTTGTATTTAGAATATTTCAGTGTAATTCATTAAAAAAATGTGAAAATAATTTTTAATATGTTATTAAGAGAATCCTAACTTTTTGTAATACTTGCATAAAGAAAAAAAAACTAATTCTGTATTTAATAATTAAATACAGAATACAATAATAATTAAATATCTAATTAATATCACACGAATATTAATAGTAAATAAAATTACACAAAATTATACAAAGAAGGGAACAAACGAAACATTATTTTGAAAACTTTGATACGGTCGATCCTCAAAGACCAACGTCGCCTAAATGGAAAGTTTAACGACACAGCGTTCAACGCGTTAATCGAGTCACTTACGACAGTTTAATTTTTCAACCATAGATATTGTTCTCAGTTCGACAAAACAACAAAAAAAAAAAAAAAAAAAACCGTGGCAAATTTCTCACAAAGTAACTTTGTTACCGTGCTCCGCACGTCGACTCGAGTTATTCGAGAATCGATAACGAGGTGCAAGGCGAGACTCGGCTGGTTACGTAACAGGCAACGTGGACCAACTTTCTGAGCATGTGTGCACGCATAATCATCCTCATTCCTGCTGTTTTGTCAATGTTATACTTAGCATCTCCACGCTCAACCATCCGCATGCATACCAAACTTCATAACCGATCCCATTCGTATTTCAATTTTGGAAAATCTGATATTTCTTCGATTAATTCCTAAAATAATTCCTACTGAAACATTAAAAAAAATACAAGTCAATTTTTAGTGCCGCTCAAACATACCGATTTAATTTTTAACCTGTTTATTCCACCACTTCTATTTTTTAATAAAAAACGGCATGTTCGAAGGGTATAAAAATAGAACAAAAATAGAATAAAAATAAAAAAAAAATATATAAACTTTGAAAGATATAAATTTTGCGAATGTAATATTTTTAATGAATTGTAAATTATATTTTTGATAAGGACGATGCTATTTTTGGTTCCGAAAGGAACCCGAGTGAAGTAGTAGGAGATAATCTCAGCGTTCAGTAGTATGAGTCAATAAATGAGAGTACTTATGGGGTTAGAAGCACGATGAACGAATTTATAAAGATTTAAGATTCTCTACTGTGTTTACGATAACCGCTATCTGTTACTTCTGAGACGTAAACTGTACTATATGAGCATTTTTTTTCAATCCATGACTTGCGTTTGTTTAACCTTGAATAATTTATTGAACTCAGATAGTATCGGAAGTGACTTGGAGTGATTTACAGCGTGTACTCTGCACTCGAAAGTGAAAATAACAGTAGTGGTAAAAAGCGATAGTATTTCTACATTTAACAGGTAAAGATATAAGAAACAGAAAAAAAAAAAGAAAAATAAAAACTGAAAAATGTCCGTGTAATTGTATATAAAATTTATTTTATTTTATTATCACTGTATTATTGAAATATTTATTACTATATCACTATATGGCATGATAATTACTGGTTCAAAAATTCTTTTATCAAAACGTGAAATCTTAAGCAACTGCGACTTGTTTCCGATAAGGAAACATAATTCCGATTACGGAGGATTAAAAACCACTAATAAACAAGTCTCTGTTCGTCATCGATAAAGGCACAGTTAAAAAACTGTGAATTTCAAAGCAGAGATTTTCAAAAATTTCCAATTTTAGACGAGTAAAAGGCTCTTTAAAATTTATCTTTCTGAAAATACCAAATACAGGCCTCATTAATTATTATACTTTTAGAAACAGAATACTGACCTATTTAATAACAGAGATAATAAAAGAAATTTTATTTAATAAAAGAATTCAGAAAGAACAAAAGAAATTTTATTAAAAAAAGAATTAAGAAAGAACAAAAGAAATTTTATTTAATAAAAGAATTAAGAAATAACAAAAGAAATTTTATTTAATAAAAGAATTAAGAAATAATAATAAAATATTATTTAATAAAAGAAATCAGAGCACTTAAAAAAATCATCGTGCCTTTATAACAACTTTTTCATGAAAGACACAAAAAACCCACAAAAAATACTTTAACCCTTCGCAAACCAACAACCCAAGTACTTTAACGCTAGAACTATCGGCGATCAAAGCATACTTATTTCTAACGAAAAAATCGTAATGAAAGTTATATGAAAAAATACGCACTGCAAGGGAAACAAAGCGGTACCTACTTTTTTGACAAAAAATCACGGAAAATTGCCTCCGAGACGCCATAGTAAATTTATAAAATTTCCGTAAAAAATTACGTCAATAAAAAAAACGAGTCATTTTGACCACTTCGATAGTTCTAGTGTTAACGTCCACGCTGATTTTACCTCGCTATATTCCTACCGCCAACTGGAATTCCCTAATTACGTGACATTACAGAGGGTTAACGTCCCACTTAACACACACAGTCCCCACACCTACCCCCTTCATATCTCTATCCACCAATCTACCTCTATTAACCACCCCATTACCAAAACCTCCGGTTCCCCTTGGAGAATCGGTAACAAGAACCTTCCGAAGTTTGGATTTCGCTGGAGAAGCGATCCCATTATTTCCCTGGAACATTCGAGCAAGGGATCGAAGTAGTCTTCCAGCGAGCATTCCTATCTGTGCTTTTTCATAACAGCATTCATTCGCAAGTTCGAGCAGGACGACGATCGAGGCGCAACGGCTGCTCCTATTGATTTGCTCCCTCCTTCCACCGTTTCTCATCCTACCGCTCTGTTTCTCTCTTCCTCGCTCTTTGTGGATCTTTGACCCTTGAGAGAGTGTGTCGCGGAAAAAGAACGTGAATGTCAAGGGTTGCGAATCGCGAATTCTTGGCGAGCGCTCATTTTTCGCAGAGGGAAGGGGACTATTGAGTCTCAACCCCACCCCCCGATCGTCTAGGAAAGTTGGGTGGAAATCCATTTAATGGATTCGTACAGGGTGTAGCCGAATATGGGAATGTTTAAAAGGAAAATTAATTCGGAAACTTTAAGAATGATTCATGGAATATTTACGTTCGAAGCTTTCGAGTGTGCTTTGTAAGGATCAGTTGTAATCCTGTGGGAGATTTTGTCAAAAACTATGTTTTGAAATTTGGGAATAACTATGGAATGTTACAGTATTTTTTTATGAAATATTATAGTAACTATTCTGTTGTGACTGTCTTGAAATTTGAAAATAACTATGTAATGTTACAGTACTTTTTACAAAATATTATAATAACTATCCTATTGTGACTGTCTTGAAATTTAGAAATAACTATGTAATGTTACAGTATTTTTTATGAAATACTATAATAACTATCCTACTGTGATTGTCTTGAAATTTGGAAATAACTATGTAATATTACAGTATTTTTTATGAAATATTATAATAAGTATCCTATTGTGATTATTTGAAATTTGAAAATAATTATGTAATGTTACAGTATTTTTTGTGAAATGCTATAATAACTATCCTATTGTAATTGTCTTGAAATTTAAAGATAACTATGTAATACTACAGTATTTTTTTTTTTAATATTATAACTTCCCTATTGCGATTATTTGAAATTCTAAAATAATTATGTAATGTTACAGTATTTTTTATGAAATACTATAATAACTATCCTATTGCGATTGTCTTGAAATTTAAAAATAACTATGTAATATTACAGTGTTTGTTACAAAATATAACTCTCCTACACCCATGATTTTTCATTGATAGAATTTTTTCATTTTGAATATTATTAAACTAAGATTTCTTGAATCTACCTTTCTCCCTTTTTATATATATATATATATATGTTCTAGAGTGTCTGAATTTTTTATTACATTTATAAAAAAAAAAAGTATGCTATCATAAATGTTACACAATCGGCGCAAGCCTTTACGAACATAACAGAAGACTTAAGAATTTTTGCTTTCTATTATAACAGCTCCACAAAACGAGGGATATCGACTTGTTACGATACCATTCCACTATTTGACGATAGATCTGACAATGAGCGACAAATCGAACAGCGTGCACGTTCCATTACGTGTGCGGCATGGGAAGTATTATGCTATAAGGGATGATTCATGCAATTGAGATGAATCGTTTTCCTGTCTGTTTCAAGGGAAAAGAAAGCAATAAAGGAAAATAAAAATGATATAGATGATACAATCAGCGGTGAAAATAAAAATAGTTTGTAACGTTGCCTGCTTCAGTGAAGTGAAACTACGCTTCCGGTTTTAATTCCAATTGTATTTCTTTCCTTTCTTTCCGTTTCTTTCTTTTTCTTTCTTTAAATTAACCGATTCCAAAAAAATACCGAGATAAAGTACTTCAAGTTCTTCGAAGAATTATAAGATTTAATTTTTTTATTTCTCCGATGCGAATAGAATTTACAATAACATTTATATTAATTACAATTCACACTATTTTAGTCTTCTAGATCAGACCAGAGTTTATCTTCGAGATAACCCCATTGGATAGACTATATATCGCTTATCAAAGAATTTGAAGTATCTCATCAACTATTCATGCTTCAATTGCTTACTCTAATATTGATTAAACAGAGTATCCACAAGAACCGATGCACTGGGAAAAAAAATGCACAGGCTCTTTCTACAAACCAAGTGGAGTTGCAGGTGTTGCAGAAGATAAAGCTCGTCATTTCATTCAACCTTTTCTGCTACTACCGCTATCGGTTCATTTAGAAGCTCCGTTGAGTCTATTTTGACTGAGAATAGATAAAACTGTATTAATAAGTTTATTCTGTATTATGGAATATTTAAGAGAAATTATTTTTAATTCATCGTATTGCAAATTCGTTATCCAACGAATTTATATCCTCTATAATTTTACCTTTATTTATTCAACGACGTACGACACAAAATTCCGATTCCCTCTCACTTTCAACAATGGCCGTCAATTAGATCGCTCTTTATTAATTAGCGAACGGCTATTATTACAAAATATCGATCTCACGGAACGGACGTAGAGTTATTCAAGACCCGATGAACATTGAAGCATCGTGAAAACAATATAATAAAATTAATATAACAAAAGCTGCAACTTTCGAAAAAAAAAAAAAATAAATAAATAAATAAAAATATATATTTTCCGCGCCAAAAGCGGTAAAAAAAAATATGGGTGAAAAAAAATGGCTATTTATAAACGGCTCATTTTCTAATTAATCTTGGTTCTTATATCGATGAAACACGCGTGCACGTCAAGTGTATCTCGTTCCAACACGCAACGTGTAAAGGTATGCATAAGTTTACCCGCTGCATAGAAATGATAATTGGTAAGATTTCAATCGGAACAAAATATTAACGCTTAAGGTTTAACCAGGATGTTAAACAAATTTGATAATAATTATCAAGCGTCAGCTTAACGTAACCAAAGTGTGAAAGATGGCCGGTCACACGCACGCCTGTGCACACGCAAAACTTTGTTTCACCTACCTCGGTGCGCGAAAAATTGTGTTACGCAACGCCGGCAGTATATTCCAATTTCAAAAATAAATTACCGCCGGCACGAACACGAAGGTACAGGAAAAATATACAATTCGTTCCACTTCGCTCACGGCGAACAGAAAAACGCACGAAAACATCGCGCACCGAGCTACCTTTCCTTACTGAACTACTACGCCACAATGAGACGCCCGGAACGCTTGTTGTATACAGAAGCGTTTTCAAGATCATATTTGAAACTACCTAAGCTGTAGACGACTCGACACGCGAGCCACTGCTCCACCTATGTTTATATTTTCGTGAGCATCGATTACCTAACCAGGATTCTCGTTTTAAACCGATGATTATAATTGGTTAATTCACGACGTTGAGATAAAATTACGAACGGGAGAATGCACATCGGGAAATGAGAAAAAAATGCTTCGTATCCGAACTTTAAAAATAATTTTAACTTCGACTGAAGAAAAATGATTAAAATCAGTACCAATTTTTAGAGAGAAGATTATCTGAGTTATCGAGATTATAATAACGAGAAAAAATTTAACGCGCGTACAATGTACGGTATATTTTTGATAATTGAAAATGAAATAAAGGAAAGAAATAACGCGAACGCTAAAACTACAAATAAGAATACTTATTTTTACCGAAGAAATTAAAATGATACTGTGAAAGGCACTTGAATATTTTTTGTAAAAAAAAGAAACAGAGATCGAGGTAAAAATGATTTGAAAAAAATTAAGACATTGTTTAGGAATATCGAAAGTCGGAGGGTGGAGGAAAATGTCTCGGCTGATGCATAAATGGTAAGCATGGTGTACCCTCGTAACCTTATCGGAAAAAGATAATGCGAGCTAGACCGATAAACTCTAAATGAAACGCGATGTAGAGTCAACACTATGGAAAAATAGAAGAGATAAAGGGGATCGGCAACGAAATCAAACGAGATTATAAAACACTGTTAGAGCGATTCGTTACATTTTGGCAATTGTCAGTTACGCCGGGCGCTCGTTATCGCTTTTAACTAAATGTGTTCACGTGCGCGTTTGTCACTCGGCGTTGATCGTGTATGAAACCTAACATCGGAATAAATACATTTTACTACAAGCTAGATTATAAACAAAACACACCACCGCTTACAGGGCTGATTACAGCCAAGAATCATAGAATATATTCTTGAGACGACAAATGAAGGCGCACGTGTTTCTACGTACACATGGTATAAAAATAAACTCGAACCGCAATTCGCTATTCAATTTTCTTCTCTTTTTTTCTCTCTCTCTTTTGGTCACAACTATTATACGCGGATTCAATAACATCATCTTATTCGTCCTGATAAAAAATATAAAAAATATTTAGATTTAACTCTTTGAAGCCCCACCTTATTAACAACTAAATATGTATACAGCGATATTTTCAATACCATCTTGAAAATAAAAAATTATCCATAGCACAGTGGTTCACATTAACTCACGTATTTAATACAGTTAGGGACTATTTATTTATTCCACTATGCATATTTAGGTATTAAAAAGGACACTTTTAATCCCACCAAGCTTCAAAGAGTTAAAGGAAAGGCTGAACAAAAGATTATCAGCTTTAAAAAAAATATAAAAAACATATAAAAAATATTTACATTTAACTCTTTGAAGCCCCACCTTATTAACAACTAAATATGTATACAGCGATATTTTCTATACCATCTTAAAAATTAAAAATTATCCATAGCACAGTGGTTCACATTAACTCACGTATTTAATATAGTTAGGGACTATTTATTTATTCCACTATGCATATTTAGGTATTAAAAAGGACACTTTTAATCCCACCAAGCTTCAAAGAGTTAAAGGAAAGGCTGAACAAAAGATTATCAGCTTTAAAAAAAAAAATAAAAAATATAAAAAATATTTACATTTAACTCTTTGAAGCATGGCAGGGTTTTAATCGTCCTTATTAATAACTAAATATGTATACAGCGATATTTTCTATATCGTCTTAAAAATTAAAAATTATTCATAGCACAGTGGTTCACATTAACTCACGTATTTAATATAGTTAGGGACTATTTATTTATTCCACTATGCATATTTAGGTATTAAAAAGGACACTTTTAATCTCACCAAGCTTCAAAGAATTAAAGGAAAGACTGAACAAAAGATTATCAGCTTTAAAAAAAATATAAAAAACATATAAAAAATATTTACATTTAACTCTTTGAAGCATGGCAGGGTTTTAATCGTCCTTATTAGTAACTAAATATGTATACAGCGATATTTTCAATACCATCTTGAAACTTAAAAATTATCCATAGCACAGTGGTTCACATTAACTCACGTATTTAATATAGTTAGGGACTATTTATTTATTCCACTATGCATATTTAGGTATTAAAAAGGACACTTTTAATCCCACCAAGCTTCAAAGAGTTAAAGGAAAGGCTGAACAAAAGATTATCAGCTTTAAAAAAAAAAATAAAAAATATAAAAAATATTTACATTTAACTCTTTGAAGCATGGCAGGGTTTTAATCGTCCTTATTAACAACTAAATATGTATACAGCGATATTTTCTATATCGTCTTAAAAATTAAAAATTATTCATAGCACAGTGGTTCACATTAACTCGCGTATTTAATACAGTCAGGGACTATTTATTTATTNGGAAAGACTGAACAAAAGATTATCAGCTTTAAAAAAAATATAAAAAACATATAAAAAATATTTACATTTAACTCTTTGAAGCATGGCAGGGTTTTAATCGTCCTTATTAATAACTAAATATGTATACCGCGATATTTTCAATACCATCTTGAAACTTAAAAATTATCCATAGCACAGTGGTTCACATTAACTCGCGTATTTAATACAGTCAGGGACTATTTACGTTCCACTATCCATATTTAGGTATTAAAAAGGACACTTTAAATCCCGCCAAGCTTCAAAGAGCTAAAAGAAAGACAGAAACAAAAGACTATCAGCTTTCGAGGAAAATCAAGTGTATCCACAGCAACGGACACCACCATCTTTGCACCCCGTCTCATTTTCACTGACACGCGGCTGCCTACCCAACCTGATTTCTCGAACCCTCCAGAACGCGTTAACGCTAGACCTACCAACGCAATTATAAATTTAGAATCTTACAAAACAAAATATTAATCAAATCTCTTCCACAAATCGAATTGTCTATATTTTTTTTTTTTTTTTCAAATACCTATCGTTCATTCTTCGATACAATTAGATACACCGTAACAGTCGGTGGTTCTACTGTCGCGGACAGAGGTTACGGAAGATCACGCGGCGGACAGACGAAATAACGTATGGTTTTTGCACTAGAGTTTACACTAGATATGTCACGGTGCCGGGTATAGATGGAGACACAGCGTATATCGGAACGGGTCATCGACGACGGAGATACACCTTCGGACAGCCGAGAAAGAGGACCGACTTTAGCACGAGAAAACAGCATAGACGTACCGTAAGGTCGCGTGTATAGCACTTTGCTTTAGCTAGACACATTCGGACGAAGGAGGAAAGTCATGGAGGGTGCCACGGATCGATGCCTGGCTGGGAAACGGTCCCGGACGGAACGGCGAAAATTCACTCGCAATATTCGCGCACTGTCACCGGATGAAACACGGCCCGCCTGTAACCTCGTTCGTCTACACAATCGTCCCGTGCCCTTGTTTATCGCGACGGGAACGCGTTTTTTTTCCGTTGCCGGGCAAAAAAAAAGAAAAAAAGAAAAAAAAAAAAAAAGCGGCGCACGCGGCGCGTAGCCGCGTCGAACCTAAAGCGGCCGAATCGCGTTTTTATTTATTTATTTATTTTTTTTTCCCGATCTCGAGAGATGAATCGAAGGATAACGCGGGGTCGTGCGGAAGACAGGGACACCGACAGTCGCGGCCGCCGATGGTGGCCAAGATTCGCACGTTCGATATTGTGCAGAATGGAAAATGGCAATTAACCAACAGAGGGATGCGTTTCGCGATGAATGTCTACGCGTTAAGAAACGTTTATTTCTGGTGGTAGATCAATGAATAGACCGGGGGCATGCGACCACGAGATACACACCGATATCTCGATAACATGCACGGTACTCTCGGTGCACACGGCACAGTTTGTGCGACCGTTGAATTTCTCATTGATAAAAAAAAAAAAAAACACTCACTACCGATGCTGAGAGTTCTCCATCGAGTTTTCCGCTTAGAACCCCTCTTGCCCATCTCTCGTGAAGACCGAGCTGGTCCTCCTCCCTTCTGTCTCTCGTCTCCCCAGCGATCTCGGCCAACTTTCTAGAACGAAAGCTCCACCGAAATCATCGTTGATCGCGATTGATCTTGCCACTACTTTCGCGGTAGCATTTTATCAACCGTACGCCGATTGATGTGTCTCGCGTTACTGGTCTTCCCGAGAGAAAAGCTTTGGGAACGAAACGAACCGATGAACGAGGCCTGCCCGTAGCAGAAGACAACTCTAATACGTAATCCGCGCCGCACGAATAGCGACCGCATACTGCTATCCCCACCTCACCCCTCCATTTTAGTCCCCACCCTGGTCGCAGGGATCCCCCTACCTCTGTCTCTGTCATGTTCGACGTATCGCGCCGCACGTTCCGTTTCGTATCGTGTTTTTGGAACTTGAAAATGATTATCCGCAGGAAAACGGGACTCTGTAATTTTTTAGAAGCAAATTGTAATCGCGTGGACACGCATTTGTCGAATGTCATGCGAATTTGTTGGAGTAAAATTGATTAAAAATTTCTTTTCACCAGCGAAACCTTTTGAATGGCATCCGACTCGCGCGTGCGCCGTGGCTTAATGATTCTGCGTCACCATTGGTTGTTACTATGGCAACCGATGTAAACTATCGGCAGCCATTTTATCCGGCTTCGGATGTACGAGAGGTACGAGATTTTTTTTTTTTCGTCGCAGAGAAATTGTTCGGAAAACTTTTTTCTTTTTTTTTTTGTTCGAAACGCTGTTCCTTTTAACGATCGCATTTATCTTTTCGGAAAAAATTGGTTGTTTCATGCACTCATGGTTTTATGTTTGAATAAACGAATACGTTGTCATCTTGTCTCATGTCTTTTTATAGGTTAATGAAATAAAATCGTCGAGCAGATTAATTATGATGAAGATATTGTCGCTGCAGGAATTCGATGCTCCTACGTTCGATGAATCGGCCACTGTTGCTCTTATGGCAGATGTTTTGCATTATTGCGATTATGAAAATTTAACCGACGAATTGCAACCTTTCTCCAAATATTTGAGGGAATATCCAGAAGTTTCTATAGCCCCGGATATTCTTGCTACACGTGAGACAGCGCGTACAGTCTGCGCTGGTGACCTGTTTTTACCAGTTCACGATAGTATTTTTAAAAAGATTGCTAGCATATGTAGAGAGAAAGGATTGGCCGAAGCTATCTGTCTGGCTTCATCCGCGGAACCGCATGAAGTTACACCGGTCCTACATTGGATAGCCACAAAGTATTAACGACGACATTAATGTGAAAACATTCTCATTTTACGTTAGCATTTAATTTCCGACTTTTAATTTCAGACTTAAATGGGTATTGGATTTAATGGACAAAGGAATGTATCAGAGGGAAGCTTTACCTACTTCTGGCTCCGGATCGGTTGCAGATGTTGTTCACACGAGGGATTGGGATATATCTCTTGTAAGCTATTGATATAATTGTTGATACAATCGACTCGATTTCTTGATAACACGCTTTATATCCAATGTTAATTTTCAGATTAGATGTATCTCTTGGCATCCACATTGTTCGCGATTAGCGGTAGTCACAAGAGATGATCGTATACGTATCTTCTCTCAAGGAATACCGGTAGTGCCAATTTTAAAACACGGTGCTCAAAAATCAGTTTGCTGTATAAGCTGGAGACCGCTCGGTGGTAAGGAATTGGCGGTGGCATGTTATGCGGGTGTTCTAGTTTGGACCGTAGAATTAGGAGCAGCCAGTAATTCCCTTAGTCATGCGATATTGTTAAAACAACGAAATCATGCTCCTGTGACATGCGTAACATGGTATCCACAGGGTGATCTACTGGTGTCTTGTTCACCAGCAGATACGCACATGATTATCTGGGATACCTCTAGGAAGGAAGGTGTTCCATTGAGACGTGTTGGTGGCGGTGGTTTATGCTTCACGCGTTGGTCGTCCTGTGGCTCTCGGTTGTTTTCTGCCACGTGTAGAAATATATTCAGGTATGGTGTTTCGCTGTTGATATTTTAATTTCTTACTTTACATGAATTTTCATTTAACTTATCGATAATTACATGTAGAGTTTGGAACACGGGGGTACCAACTGTATGGCATGCAGATAAGTGGACGGTGCCTGATGGTCGCGTAGCAGTTGCGTGTTTCGGTCCGAATTTGACTCTGTTGTTCGCGTCAAACGAGGAGCCTGCTACAATTTTCTCAGTACCTTTGCAAGAAAATATCTTTGACGTTAAAAAACCATCTATGGACGATGCAAAAATAGCCGTACCACTGATAGATTTAACGAAAATCAATTTCTCGACGGATAATGATCACGTTACTGTCGGTGGAAGAATAGTAGCAATGGAGTGGGATCCTACGGGAACATATCTTGCTATCCTCTTCCAGGTATAGTTTTCGACTCACTTTAATCAAAAATTGTCCTTCTAAATTACAGATGCTAATGATAATTTCCTCTGTTTTTCGAATTATTTAGGACAGTCCGTGGATCGCGCTAGTTAAAACAAAAGTAGGAAATCTATCGCGAGTGGTCGAGATTAAACCGAGTTGCCTTATCAAAGGATTCCCGGGAGAAATCCCAAACTGCATGAACTTCTACCAGAAATGTGAAGAAGGATCCGATGTAGTTTGTTTGACAATCGCTTGGAGCAGCGGTCGCATACAACATTTCCCAATAGTCGAGAAAGAAACTGTTCCTGCCGTAACCGCGTCACTATTATCTCAGTCAATATCGCTGAGACACGACACGTACAATTTCAACTTGAGCGCCACTTACTGTTAACAATTAATCGTTAAGCTTAAAATGAAGTTTTTTCAAGTTTTTTTACTTGTTGATGCGTAAGTACGCAAGGGTCCAAATATTTGTGTTAAATCGAATATGAAAGAGCAATAAATTGTTCGTTTGTATACGACACGATGTTCTCGGGTGCTGCGATGCATTCCGACGTAAATTATATAATATTTCATAACCGATTCGTCAGCTTGCGTAGTGGGGGGAAAAAAAAAAAAAAAAAATCGTTGGGTCCCCGTGTTAAGCTCTAATGTGCTAGCTTCCTAACGTATGGGATATACAAGACGACGGCTCTCGGGTTCGGTACCTAATTATACGAAGTCACATGCAGAGCCGCACGTCTTTCTATTTTTACGTCACTTGACCGAATGCTGAACGCCGACACGTATGTACGTGGTACGTCCCGCACTATTTCCAATACGCTCTCTATCCACTGTTACCGCCAGACAACTCCAAACACGAATTAACTGCCACTGTTCCATCGTTTTAGAAACCACGTCGTCCTAAATATATTTTACTCGAATGCAGTTTGTCATCTTGTCCTGTCACTTTATATACGATTCGTGAAACATAGATTTCATGGAATAGACTGTATTGGAAAGATATCTGTGTAACTGTTTTAACACATAATGCTACGTTTTGCTCGAAATTAATTGGCCATTCAAGACTGTCGAAGAGCATACTTCCACCATATTGTGGCTTTGGTTTACTCTTTTTCTGTTTTCTAAAATAAATCCAATTCAGTTATCGATATGGCTCTGATGTGTCTTCTGATTAACATATGGTAGAATCATCATACGATAAATCTTACATAAAAAAGCTTCTTTTTGAAAATTGAAAAGGATTGAAACACGCTTCCATCAAACTCACAAATTCCAAGACTTCCAAGTTGAAACACACAAAGGATACGAACCAAAATCCTCCAATTCTCTTTTCTCATATAACTTTTCAACAGCATCTTCAAAATTATTCAACGTCGGAAGATTCTCTCAATTAAGAACTAGCTTTACCAAAACCCGTTTAAAAAATCACAAAAATTTCAAATACAGCAAAAAAACAAAAAAAAAAGTCGATTCGACTCCACGCTTCTTCCAATAAGACCAAAAACTAGAGATCGCTCCCAATTGTAAAATAATAATAAAAAAAAAAAAGAAAGTAGCATTCAATAATCAATCGATTTTATTCAGTCATCGAACTTGAATCCTCCAGAAGCCGCGGAGGAAACAGCGGCCATTGAATCCTCTCCGATTAAACGTTCGTTAAGACACCTTCTTTTTTCCCTCCCTCCCTCTTTCATTCTCTCTCTGTTATTGCATCCGTATGGGGTGTACGATCGAAATCCTTTTTCCAGTATATTTATTTTAATGGCAGTCGTACACATGCGGTGTCTATGGTACGAACGGAGTTGACAGGTGCCCGGGCAAAAAAGCGTGGTCGAGAGCGGGCATAGTATGTATAATGTAAGCATAGAGGGCTGGCAGGCCACATGTGCCACCCTATCACTTATCTACCCGTAATATGACGTATAACTCGACCATAAGATGCAACTGTGAACGCGTGCGTGTGTGCGTGAGTGTGCAGCAGTCAAGATGCACACGAGTTTGTAATGCAAGGGATGAGTAGGAGGATGCACGGAAGCGCTTCTGTGTGCGTTCGCTTGGAAGAAACTGAGGACACCCGACAATCGAGAATCGTGCTGCCGCGAGAATCGCTTCGGTATCATAACAATGCGTTTTGGATTAGACAGTCGATGAACCGAGCGAGAATTCCCTCGTTTCTTTCTTCTTCGTTGTATTTTTCTTCGTTCTCCATTCTCATTTTTTTTTTTTGAAAGACGCGAAACTTTATTGTTTTGTTCCATTCTCATTTTTTTTTAGGAAAGACGCGAAATTTTATTGTTTCGGTATCTTTTTATTTCGTTATTGTTACAGATAGCATCGGGAATCGATGAATCGTTAACTGTAGTTTAAATTATTTCGGAAGATTGAACTTTTTAATCCTCGGAAATTGGATGCTTTGAAACTTACGTGGAGGAGCGTTTTTGTATCTAACTGGTAATTAGCTCTTCATAGTCCGAATCTTGTTTGTCTATAAAATTTAGAGTATATTTTCGTATGTAAATATTATATTTATGAATAAATAAATGAATATGGCGCGATTAGAATGACTATATCCTCTATTCGTGGGTTAATCCACGCTCTGACAACTTTAACACTAGAACTACCGATGTATTCAAAATGGCGCATTCGTAATTTTCCTACAGAAATTTGATAAATTAATTACGGTGCCTTTAAGGAGAATATCCGTGATTTTCTCTTAAAAATACACATAAACTTTTGTCTCAGTTATTTTACATATTTAACCGTTTGCGCTGGAAAGACGTGCCACGCACGTCGAGACGTTTACGTTTCAAAGTCGCGAATGTCGCGTTGTACACGTCGGTAGATGGTTGTCGCGGAAATAAAAATAAGACTGCGATCGTTCGACGAAGCACAATTAAATACACCGTAACGCACAAGATTATTAACAAACGAAATTAGAGTAATGTTTTGGTTCGCGCAACTGTGAATTAGCTTCCAGTGCAAATGGTTAACATACCTTCCACTTTGATTTCTTCGGTACAAATAAGTATAACCGACTTTAATCGCCGGTAGTTACAATGTTAACACCTCGAAGACCACCAACTTTTTTGAAAATCTTATGGGATGAAGTTACGCTCGAATAAAATTTTTACTCGCATGCTTCTACGAAATGCTTCTACTTAAATAGGGATCTCGGCTTCAATTCTCAGACGAAGTGGTCGTTTTTAAACGTAACTTCCCTTTTACAATTACTTTTCACTTTCATGAGCTGAAAGCGTTGAATATTTATTTGTGAAATAAATTCAACACAGTTTTAACTAAGTATATTTACTAATATCTATTAACCCTTTGCCCCATAACCACAAGTCACACTCCTGGCGGCGATTCTGGATAAAATACAATAAAAACACACAATATTTATGATAAAGTTCAATCTTAGCTTTAACTGTAATTTAAATTTACAATGTTGAAAATTAGCGAATACAAAATACGTGTAATATTTCAATACTTTGCGTTTGACAGAGTGTCAAAGACGCGAATAACTATTGCCAATATGCATGAAGATCGAAGAAATCGTAAGCCAAGGGGTTGATGATGTTTTGCAAAAATGACCTGGAATGCTGTTCTTAGCTTGAAGAACTAAATCGAACTATAACGAAATAACGAAAAACGCAAAGAAAAAGCTAGACACTCGCTGAGTGGCATAAACCAATATCTGACCCTTGCAAGGAAAAGTACCGCATCAGTATACGCGATTATTTCTAAAATATTAAAAATATATGTATACTGTACTGTATAATAACATTTATTTTTAACAGAAAGAAACGAAATACGAGATATATCTCGTGATCGGTCCTCGATGTGTTAAGAACCCAAAATTCTGTTCGTTCACCCCTAGAGCTACCAAAAGTGGCCATTTAGCCTCGAACACTAATGGCGGTCATTCACTCGCAGTGGTCGTAAAGATCTTCGTACAAGTTACACGATGTATAATGAAAACGCAATATCAAGCGGTATTCGCGTGAAAGTTGAAGACGCAGAGGTGGAGGAGGAGAACAGGGAGGTCGGTGAAATAATAGTAGGCTGTAATAGGAGGAAGGAGTGAACGACTTGCCCTCATGTGTGCTCGCGAAGAAGCTGTTGTTAATAAGTGACGCGTGTGCGGCAGCTGGTTTTACGTTTTTTGCCCTGCACCCGATTCTCGGGGTTCGAGCGACGAAAGATCGACCTAAGCACCCCCTCCCTCGCTATTTTCTCTGTTTCTGTCTCTGGCTCGAGCCTCGCTGCACCTCGGTTTGGAATATTCCTTAACAGATTTTCAAAGAGATGCCGATCGCCACGCGTCCAGCAAACCGCATCGGTCTACCGATTCCTCTTCGATGTCAACGACCGGTTAGAAACGAATTCTAAATTCTGAACGATTATTGCAACCCTTCGCAACAGAGGTTCGTTGAGAGAAAAATGAAAGTTATTTGAATTATTGTATTAACTTTATTAAGATCTTAGAGGTGTAAGAGGTATTTTCTTGCTTAAATTGTTGTTTACTAGTTTGTAGTTAAGGATGGAGCGTGTAAAAGGTGTGACATAAATGGTGTGCTGTATTTGTTTAAAGAGTTGTGATACGTTAAGAGAAAAAATTTAATTCGTAATAAAATTTTGTTTGAGATAAAAACGTATCGGATTTTATGGGATTCTAAACGACATTAACCCATTCGGGACCGATGACGCACCCGGGGCGTTATACAACGTTTCAATTAAATGGCTTCGGTAAGATTATTGGATAAGAATTACTTAAATTTTGTCTAAAATATTTATTAAAAAATGTTGCTAAAATAGTATCGGCTTCTGAAATGAAAGAAAAAGAAATGTCCGTTCCTGAACGAGTTAAATTAATAAGGTAAGCTTAACTTAATAAGGTAAATATTCAGATTTAAAATAATCTACTTCTTCAATGAAAACTATTAAGTTCCAAAGCTCAACCAAATCGTTACAATAATTTAATCAATATCCAATCTAGATTTAAAGTAATCTACATCAATAAAAATGATTAATTTCCAAACCTCAACCAAATCGTTACAATAATTTAATCAATATCCAATCCAGACTTAAAAGAATCTACATTTTCAATAAAAACTATTAACTTCCAAACTATAATCAAATGGTTACAATAATTTAATCAGTATCCAATCCAAACTTAAAATAATCTACATCTTCAATAAAAACTATTAATTTCCAAACCACAACCAAATCGTTACAATTTAATCAACATCCAACCCAAATTAAAAATTTACCTTTTCATCTCAGATTTAATATCATTAATCTACATCTTCAAAAACTATTAATTTCCAAACCACAACCAACATCATCCCCGCAACCCCGAGCGTAACCCAACCCTACACCATCCAAAATCACGAACATCTTCCAAACCACCGCCATAATTCCCCTCCGCATCCAATCTCCCCACCAAATTACACCAAAAACAATACCAAACCAATCTCTCTCAGAAACAAACCAAACGACCCCCATGGAACGTGCAAAAGCAACGGACACCAAACAACAAATGATGCAATCCTGCATCGGTTCGTCAGCCTCGAAGACAATCCATCGGGCATAATCGTTCCAGGAATCTAGTCGCTAGCAAAAAAGTCTCGTGGAAGACGAATTGAAACGGGCAGCCAGGAAAAACGGAGACGACAGACGTGCGCGCAGATGTGCTGCGCCACCCTGAAACCGATGAAGTCGAGGCAAGTGCACGGAGATGCACAAGTGCCGGAGGATCCTTTCTTCTCCTCCTCCTACTCTTCTTCTTCTTCTTCTTCTTTAGTCTTCGCGTATCGAGGGGAACGAAGCGCGGCCACGCGAGTGGGCGGCGCGTACCCTTCTCGAAGACTTCTTCCCTTGCTTCCAAAGCAAGGGTGGAGGGGATCCTCCGTATCGTTCGCTGGAGGAACGCTGCGATGTCTTGTCCTGGCTGATAGTCGTCGTGAAGACGCGGGAACGGGTGCAGTCGAGCCACCTTCAGGGTTCTTAAGATACAAGCACTGCGTTCAGGCGGTTGTTCGGCCACCCTGTGTCCACTTGATTCCTCCTAGCCGCGATAAAGATCGCGCGACAGAGCGCCACGCGCCGACCTTGAGGAGCGATAAGCTTATCACGGTGAAAGAACCGCTGAAGAATCGACGAAGAAGAGATTTTTCGCGGGTTAGTCGGTGCCGGTTGAGTTTGTTTGGAGAGTTTGATCAGTGACGCGGATCTTGTAAGTGGACAATAGTCGACGAAGTTGATTTGGTTTACGAAGTTGTTGCGGAATAGTGGTTTTGATGGCCTGTTGGTGATTTAGGTCGAATTTTAACGGAATTGTGAACGATGGTGGAGAAAAGAGTACCGAAGAAATCGTACGAAAAATTGATCATAGAATGAACAGTGGATATTTTAACAAATATTTTATGATTTCTCTCTTGAATGGAAGCATAAAACTTACCGACCATCGAATTAGTGTACCGGTAGAATATTTATGCAAAAGAGTATTAAACAGTAAAAATGATCTTTATCAAATTAAAAAGTAATCGAAAATACTAGAATCCACGAAATGATCAGTGTCCTATCCATTTTTTTATCCACAGTTTCATTCATAAATCCGTCGTTACGTTCCTCCGACTCTAACAAATACCAGAAATTCTTTCAGCACGGTTTCACTCACGTGCTGCTCGCGATCACCCGGCCACCATTGCCGTATGTCACGCGTGACTCGTTGCAACATCCGCGGTTTTTAAAACATCCGTAACTTTCCGTTCATTCTTCGCATCGGGTTATCGCACAATTTCACAAATCCCTCCGTACTTCCTTCTCGTTGCAAAATCGTTTCGCTAACCGCATCAACCAACTTGCAGGTTGCACCAGGATGCACCTCGAAGATTATCACGTGAACAGGAGCGAAGAGGACGTTCAACGAGCGGTGTCCAAGAGTATCAAACAGGAAGACTTCAATAATTTGCACCTGGCACCGATCAGTGCCATAAACACCGGCAACCAGCAACCATGTTGGATCACTTCTCACGCGGACAGTGTTTCTTCCCCGATGTTGCCCAACAATTCGAGCCCCAGAGAATACACGGACTGGGAACAGCTCACGACCGTCTTCCAGTACCCTTGTCAATCGTATTCGACGACGGACAGGTCGCCAGGAAGCACCGGTAGCGAGGCAACAACACCAACCTGGAACAATGTCGTCTGCAACGAAATGTCGGACTGTTCCAATGGACAAAGGCTTCCTTCGGTTGGTTCCGCTTTTTCCTTCTCGAGAACCTTCTGCAACACCGTTTATCCGGAGTACCAGGGCTACCAGGACTATCAGGAGTACCAGGAGGACGTATCGGTGTCGTTGCCTCTTATTCTTCACAATCAAACCGATGACCAGGGATTCACCGGTTCCATGCAGGCGGCCACGGACGAATTCGATCTCAGTTTAATCAGAGGAGACCCAACGTCGCTGTTGTGCAACGTGGAGTCGCCTTCTTCGCCGTCGTCCACGTATCTGGAGGAGCTTCAAGATCCGTTTTCCAATTTGAATGGATCTTGTTACGCGGTTGGGCATCTCGTCTCTGGACAGCAATCTTCGATCTCCGCGATGAACTTTGTTAACGATACCGGGTTGAACGATGGATTCGGGAATCAGATCGTCTTGCCCAGGAACGAGGGATTGTTGCTGACCGAGAGAAGGGTGCCGTTGTCGAAGACTGCGGAGGAAGCGGAGAAACGGAAATCTTACGGTGAGTCTGAGTATTTTTGGTAATACTGTTAACTCTTTGTAATCAGGATTTGATTTCTGAATATTTTAACCGGGACGGATCTTTAAAATTTGTGAATCTTTACTGTTTTCAATATTCTTCCTTTGGTTTCAATTTTAATTTACTTTGGTCTTAATTTTAATCTACTTTGGTTTTAATTTTAATCTACTTTGGTCTTAATTTTAATCTACTTTGGTCTTAATTTTAATTTATTTTAGTCTTAATTTTAATTTACTTTAGTCTTAATTTTAATCAACTTCAGTCTTAATTTTATTCTACTTTGTCTACTTTGCTCTTAATTCGAAATCTATTTTGGTCTCAAATTTCTGTTACACCTGGTCCACTCAGGAAGCCATCGAAATAATTGTTTTACAAACGCCACGAGTAAACACAGACTATTTAGTCAGGAAAACCATACATCTTGACTAACGTTCCAAAGCTCTGCGAGCGATTTCAAGTGTCTTCCTTAACGAGCCTCGAGATCCATTGCTTGTTTACACGCCGATGACACGTTTGTTTCCGCTTCAGAGTGTTCAACAACGGACGACAACTTGACGTCGACGTATCAGTGCCGATGGATAGATTGCGGTTGTGCGTTCGCCGAACAGGAGGGCCTGGTTCGCCATATCGAGAGAAGGCACGTCGAATCTTCGTCATCGAGCGCTCACGGACACGGAAGACGAGTTCAGAGGGATAGAGACAAGGATAAAGACAAAGAGGGAGAATCTTACGCTGGTTCTGGAACCGGACAGGATGAATTTGCTTGTCTCTGGCAAGGATGTCCGCGTGCTCGGCCTTTCAATGCGAGATATAAATTGTTGATCCATATGAGGGTCCATAGTGGAGAGAAGCCGAATAAATGTCCGGTTTGTATGAGTTGATTGTATGAGTTGATTTTTATATTTTAGAGATATTTTAGATTTTAGGTATTAAAATTAAAGTTTTCGTTAGTTTGAACAATTTTAGAATTATTGATTCAGATAGGATAGTATTGCAATGTTTTGAGAAATTTTTTAGTTTAAAAAATTGTATTGGAATAATTTAGCATAACAAAAAATATATTTTTTTAGAGTATGGAAAATCTTGTAGAATTATTATTTCTAGTAATCACTTTGTATCACTGATGAAGAATTGTATTGTTTCCGAATACTTTGTATTAATTCTTGAATTAGTGTATAATTGTGTATTAATACTTAATCTGTTTCCAATAATAGTCTCGTTAGCCCTAGTTTGTTAAATAATAATCACTTCAAAATGTATATTATGCTTCAAATTTTAAGTACCAGTCTCTTCACCCTTATTTAAAACTTCTAAGTGCTTCTTGAGCAAGTTTAGTTGAACTCTCAATGCCTTCTAACTTGCGTTGCCCCTTCTGAAGCTTCTTAAATAATTATATTTCCATTCAGAGTGTACCAAGTAGAACTGTATTGTTGCATAAATTGTATTAATATAATTCAGAAAGATTATTAAACAATTTACAACTCTATTGTCACATAAATTATATTAATATAATTTACAAAGATTATTAAACAATCTGTAACTCTATTGTCGCATAAATTATATTAACACAATTCACAAAGATTATTAAACAATTTATAACTCTGTTGTCGCATAAATTATATTAATATAATTTACAAAAATTATTAAACAATTTGTAATCGTATTGCCGCACAAATTAAATTAATACAATTCACAAAGATTATTAAACAATTTGTACTTATTTTAACGAAACGAAACTTAATTAAAATAATTCCAATTAATCGTGTTTAATTAATTTTCACAGTTTACCGGATGCAAGAAGGCATTTTCACGATTGGAGAACTTGAAGATCCACCAAAGATCTCACACAGGGGAGAGACCATACGCCTGTCAGCATCGGGGTTGCTCCAAGGCCTTCAGCAACAGCAGTGATCGCGCAAAGCATCAGAGAACTCATTATGACACGGTGAGTATCTTATTTTATCTACCCGATTACACGCTGTACGTAATCAAATGTTAAGAAAGAAGGAAAGAAAAATCGCATGTTTGATAGACCGATAAGCTTAACATAATTTGCTCAGCTGATACACGAGGAATTGAATCAGCAGATTGCATAACTTGAGATAAAAAAACTATCGCCTGATTTTTATTGTCAGCACGCGCCTGATATAATTATACAACGGTCTATGATTTCGAATAAATATCAACAACGATTCTTAGCTCGATAAAATATTCTTCTGTTGTGTAAGACGATTACAATCAGAAACACAATATTTCTTCGTGAAGATTCAAGTTTGCATGGAACTGATTCTCAGTTATGACTGTTTTAAACAAATAAGAAAAATAAAAAAAGAATCTTTATATTTCGATTTCAATTAATTACTGGACGATCTACTAACAGTTTACTAACAATTCGTCAATATTTGCATGACTGAAATACTTGAAGATTGTTTCATGTTTTATCAATACATTACTTGTGATTAATAAAAGAATTATGCTACTATATGTGAATGTTATGTAAAAAGTATTATGGAATATTTTTTGATCATAAAATAACTTATGAAGAGAAACGCTTATCGCTAATGTTTTTATAGCTTAAGAAATCACTCGGTACATAAAGTATGTGTTGAAATCATTGTTAATTATATCGCGATTACCACGAATCAGCTTAAGAGATACCAGTAGCTACAAAAAGTATTCGCGCACCATTGTATTTATTTTAGCATTTGTGTACTGATTAATTAAGCATCGTAGGTATGAAATGTAAAATAGTATTAATCTTCCATCATAATTTCCCAAACTCTATTTTATAATTTCAATAATAATTTTATTAAAAAAAAAAAATGATTTCTGATTTTGAATGAAAACGATCTCACGATTTTGAAATCTTCAAGATTTCTTCCATCATAATTCCCCAAACTCCATCTCATAATTTCAACAATAATTTTACTAAAGAAAAAAAAAAAATTTCTGATTTTGAATGAAAACGATCTCACGATTTTTAAATCTTTACGATTTCTTTCATCATAATTCCCCAGACTCCACCTTATAATTTCAATAATCACTTTACTAAAAAAAAAAAAAAAAAAGAATAATAATAATTCTAAGAAGACAATCATTTAAATTTCCAGAAACCGTACGCGTGTCAGGTAACCGGATGTGGAAAGAGGTACACGGATCCATCCAGTCTCAGGAAACACGTGAAGAATCATTCAGAACCAACGACACCTCTTTCCAATCTATCCTTGACATCGGACAATAAAACTCCATGTATCGTGGCTAGTAATTCAAGTAACCCGCGACACGATTCGATGAGCTCGAAGCAACAACAGCAACAACAGTCGCAAACAGCGATCGCCTACACCACGGAATCGAATTATCGGACGTATAAGACTTCTGAGTCTTACGCGGACGAGGACGCGGACCTGTTCCAGACGAATCTGTGTCAGGTCGATAGGATTTCCATGAACCTTGACAGCAATCAAGAGTACGTCCCGATCGAATCTGTGAAACGTTTTCTCATCGACGACGTCAGTGGATCGCACGTGGACGGTACAGGTAAGGGAAAGATCTGTAATTAACGAACCTTTGGATTAATCATTTCTTCTGTGAACAGTTTTGGGAAAAATAGGTGATGCTTTTTCTATGGATTCGATTGTTTTTTTTTTACCTTACGAATTTTTTTTAGAATATTTCCTTTCTTTCTTACTTTGCGAATTCTTTTCTAGAATTCTTTTCATTTTTTTTACTGTGCGAATTCTTTTTTAGAATTTTTTTTTTTTCTTTCTTACTTCGCGAATTCTTTTCTAGAATTCTTATCTTTTTTTTTACTTTGCGCATTCTTTTCTAGAATTTTTTTCTTTCTTTTTACTTTGCGAATTCTTTTCTAGAATTATTTTCTTTTCTTTTATTTTGCGAATTCTTTTCTAGAATTATTTTCTTTTCTTTTATTTTGCGAATTTTTTTCTTTCCTTTTTTTACTTCGTGAAGTTTATTTCTTTAGCAAGATTAATATTTCCAATTTTATCGATTTTTTTTTAAAGTTTTGCCACTATTCTTATGAGTATTGTACTTTTAGTACAAAAATAAGGCAATATTTTAATTTAGAGGATTAAAACCGAATTTCTCTACTTTAATATCCTTAAAACTCGCACTTTCGCCATTTTTTATCAGCTAATCAACAAAACTTTTCCCATTCACGTCAACTAATCCTCAACAAAAACCCGAAAGTCGCTAAAAACTGTCATGATCTCAAACTCTCCTTATCAAAATGAAAACAATCTTACAACTCCGTTGTAAATTAAAAAAATAATAATTCCGTGCTATACAGAACGTTAACGCACACTTTTAGCGAATCATCGCTTCCCTTCTAAGATCATGCATACCCGTTCCTCGCAGCGAAACAATTAACCCTTAGGTATTTATTTAAGGTGCCATTCTAGTCGAAATTAATTTTCGCTGAACGTGTGTTAATTATATACCATTTTCTTTATAGAAATTCATGCAACAAAATAATACACAATATTTCCATCAAACTATATTGAAACAGAAATTGTAAAGAATCGTTTTTAGCTAGTATAGTATACATGATTCTTTACGTCACGCAAAGAATCGTCGCGTACGACCGCAAAGCGTTAAACATTCCGTAGATCGATTTTCCGACATTGTACAAAGCTGTTCCGCGTCAAGGTGAAGCGACAATCGAGAAACGCGTGGTAAAACTGGCGCGACGCTTTACATTTGGACAAAAAGTTGGGTAGCGTTGTTCGGCGACCCGTACGAATCATTATTGTGCGGGTCCGCGCGTGCTGCCTTTTTCTGTCCCGGTGAATGGTAACGACGCCGATGACAGTACGCGCTTGGCTCCTCCATGCTTAATCTCAGAGGAGGTTCGCCGCTTTACGCGTTTACCCCACACCGAGTCTTAAAATAATATTCTCGACTTTTTTGGCTGGGAGCACACGCATGTACGCACGCGCCAAAACAGACGATGCGCTTGCCACGTGCGACACACGCGTGCCCTTTTAAATTCCAGCCCTCGAGGCCGCGATTTTCTACCAAATAATAGGGCTACCATCGATTTACTCCCTCTACCGAAACTGTACCAGTTTATTTTAAATTATAGTCAGCGGGACGAATGCAGCGAGATCGTAAACTGATCCTTCAAGCGTCGAAGTAGAAACTAAAGGATCCTCTTTTACTGTGCACGTATCGTTTCTGCGTATTTATTTGGTGTTTATACATTTCTTGGAGAATGATGAATCGTGTACCTGTAAAATCTTCCTTTAGTATCGTGGAGAAAGTACGAAGTCAGTTTTTGGTTGTTACCTGTGTTGAGTCCGCTAATTTTCTTCTCAAATTCAATTCGAGCTTAATCGACGGTATCTTGGTTTTGGATTTAGCATGAAAGAAGCAATTTATACTCTAAACGTAGATCTTAGTTTTAATTTCAAGTCACGTGGATCTTTATTAAAAGTAATTTCTCCAACTTTGTTATTTTTATTCTTTGAAATGTTCTTTTATTCTTTTTATTCTTTGTGGAATACGAAACAGGAAAAATTCCGTCATCCGTTCTGTGTGTCCATATCGGTTCTCTGTGTCTTAATAAATTTTTAAATAAAGAGTTTTTTGAGGTAACAAAAATGTAAATTCTTCTTTCTGAAAATTCTTGCGTCCCTTGAAACGTGTAAAGGTTCCAATTTTTTTATCAGTCGTGTATTTCGTAACGATGAAAGGGAATTAATAATGAAATACCTTCGCGTGGTCCTTGAACGTGCCTAAAACCCTTGCGTTTCCACAAATTTGTTAAATATTTTTTCAGATACTCTGCAGAATTTCACAAGCTCGATATTTTTGTTTTAAGCGACTATAATACCGTGTCTAATCAACTTAGTAGTCAGCTCTGGCTTTAGCTTTTGATTTAAATGGGTTGATCGAAACTGGTGCATCGGTGGTCATTGAAATCCGTTGCTTCTTTTACAGGGTACCAGGTCGAGGATGAGGTGCCAGATTTCCAAGAGCTCGGCTCTGATATCGAACAACAGTTTCTCGAGTTGAGCAGTCTGGACGATGCAGTTTTCATCGACGGTTGAGGAGAACATCGAAGGAGGAGGACGAAGGGAAGGCCTCGTGGCGAACGCCATATTTCCAAAGACTTGTTTCCACTTTTTTGTACTCGATTTTATACACTGACTCGATTACTTTATAGATCTATTTTTGTACATAGGCAATTGTATATATTACGATTAAATATATGGTTTTATTATCCCAATCTCTTCCTTCCTTATTTCATAAACATTTTCGCGGAATCTTATAAGTGAAACGATATTCTCGATACTCTTTTTTTCTCTCACCTTTAAGAAACAATTATAAAAATGATCAGTGTGTAAATTAAGTTACCTTTATTATGCTTATAAAAGATAGGCACTTTATTTATTCATCGTACAAGCCACAAACATGATACCGATTCTTCCAAATAATTATTCAATTCTAACTTTTTCTTTTTTTTTCCAGTATACCATATTCAGTAATTCTTCTTCCGACAAGAATTTTGTTACAGAAACATAGTCAAAAAGTTGTGATTCGTGTATTTTCTTCATCGTACATCCTTATCAGAACTTACTTTAGTTACGTTTTATACAAAGTACAATATTGCAATAACCTTGGTAGAAAACTGACAAGTTCGCTAATAAGAATTTTTCTTTCTTTTTTCTTTTTTTTTCTGTAGAGCATGTTGTTAACCTACTATAGTGGCCTCTTGCACACATTGTAGCGATGACACGCTGCAGCAAGCTTTGTATAAAAAGCAGTGTGACCCACTACAGAGATCTTTTAGTGGCGAAGGGGTTAAGCAACCGTTTATTTTCAAGCGCTGCTGCACTGCGATGGCTTCGCCCCCTCCGACAGAGTGTTGCAAATTAGTTTAAGGAAATTCGCGAGTGCCTGGTTTTGGATCTCGTTCGAGTGCACCTGGAACAAACGCGATAAGGAAAGAGAAAACGATCAATAGATGATTCATTGACGATTGGATGCTTGTATGGTAGTACTCGCTATGTCGAGTTACTCACTCCGTTGATCGTGATCGTTGGAACGAATGAGAGTTTCGGTTCCAGGGCCTTTGTTCTCTCGCCATTTGCGACCAGCAGTTCTTTGGACAGAGGACCCTCGATGCACTCGTTGATGCTCTTCTGTGTCTGCTCGCTTAGTTTCGCTGTCTCGGCACACTGCAAGATCGATGGTATTATTTTATGAAAAAGTTGATTCGCTTTGGAAATATAAGAGGAACATTTTTTTCATAAAAGATAGTGTCTTCGGGGGAAAAAGAATTCTGCTTTGTTTCTTTTCTGTTTCTTTCGGTTTCTATAATTTTGGGCACATTTGAAGGATTGTCTTGATAGGTTCATTCTGTGTAATAGAATTTTTTGTTATGGAAATTATTTGTTTAAATACTTTATTTATAGTCGTATTTGGATGGATCTATTTCTGCAATTTCTTTTTGTGGGATTTTTTTAATTCAAATGCAGGTTTGGTTTAAGGTGTTCAAAGATTGATATTCTATTTCTGTTTGGATCAAAATTATTTTAGTCTTAGTGCGATACAGAACGATACTTTATATTAATATTCTATTTCTTTTGAAATTATTTAATATTCTATTTCTTTCTTACTTAGAAATGTTCTAAAAAAAATAGAAAAATTAATGACGGTATAAAGAAATATATTAACACTATATATTAACACTTATTTGTTTTTAACTAATTCATACAGTAAAATATCAAAGAAAGAAGCATCATTATCTAGAATTGAACGCAAAGTTGGCCAAAGATATTACAAAACTGCATGATTCATTTACCTACATACTTATCACCTTTTATCCTTCATTCTTTACTCTGACAATACCCGTAACATCCACAGAAATCAATAAAAAGAACAAAATATTCCATCCATTAAAAATTCTTCCACGAACAACAACAGAAACATAAATACTTCATTATCAGGAGACATTCTTATCCCGTTAAGTGAAACCAAAATTGCCGGACCTTAAAAACCAAACCAAACATTATTTCAACATCCACCATACTTTCCAGAACTATCCTTTCCAAGGATATCGATCTTTATCAAAGAATGAATCAAACAGATTACAATAACCTTGTCCATCATCATGAATCCTCTTATAATTCATGCAAATGGCCATCAATCGGCTCGCTGTACCGATAAATTGCCCAAGAAACTTATTTTCTCGGTCGAGGGAAAATGGCACACGCATCGTACGTTCATGATAATTATCGGAGAGCCACGGATGTCCAGTTGGTCAGTTCGGAAAGTAGAAAAAGATAAATGAGTACCTGTGAAACGGATGACGGTGGGTAACGCGAGGTCATTGCGCAACCAACCAGATCCACGGTGAGTTGTTGAACCTTTTCAGCCGGTTCCTGGTTCTTAATCGCGTCGATACCACACGCCTGGGCCATGTTCCCCTCGCATTCGGATGGCCCGTGCTGGCACGAGAACTTCCATTCATTGTTTCCAGCGTCTTTGGAGTACTGTGTAACATAATGTATGATTAATATTGGTGTACAGAGTCTCTATCTGAAATATTTTATTTTTCACTGCGACATTCTCGACATAATGTTTAAGATAGACTTTCTTGAAATTAAAAGCGCAGAACTTGTATTCATTGTTTCCAACGTCTTTGGTGTACTGTGTAACATAATATATAATTAAATACTAGTGTACAGAGTCTCAATTTTAAATATTTTTGTTATTTTAGTCCTTTCACTGCGACATTCTCGAAATTAAAAGCATAGAATTTCCATTCATTGTTTCCAACGTCTTTGGAGTACTGTGTAACATAATATATAATTAAATACTAGTGTACAGAGTCTCAATTTTAAATATTTTTGTTATTTTAGTCCTCTCACTGCGATATTCTTGAAATTAAAAGCATAGAATTTTTATTCATTGTTTCCAACGTCTTTGGAGTACTATGTAAGATAATATATAATTAAATATTAGTGTCCAGAGTCTCAATTTTAAATTTTAAATTTTAGTCCTTTCACTGCGATATTCTCGAAATTAAAAGCATAGAATTTCCATTCATTGTTTCCAACGTCTTTGGAGTGCTGTGTAACATAATATATAATTAAATATTAGTGTATAGAGTGTCTGTCTTAAATATTCTCTGACTCTCATTATTTTTATTACGATGATTATAGTTAAGATAAAATTTAATAAAGAATCAATTGTTAATTTGATTCTTTGTTAAGAAGATAGTAATTTGTGTTGATTACTTTTTATTTTAAACTAGATTTTTCAAACTCAGTGTCGCGTGACTAATCTTCTGACTAATTGTCAATAAAATACCAGGAAAACCCAACAATGTCCCGTTTTACGAGAGAAACACGTTATCGCGTTAAAAAACGATCTTTTTGAATTTTTTAAAGGAACGTGTATATTCTAAAAAATATACATAACGAAAGAATTGAATATAATTTATAGTTAAAATTGTTTAAGAAAGAAGGAAAAAGCTAAAGTTTATATACAAAACGCACAATGTGCGAACGTAATTGATTAAGTAATAGCACAGTAAGTTTAATAGAACATTTTAAAGCAAACCACGACTCACCGATGCTTTTCCATAGGGAATGAAAGTAATGCTGATGTAATCCTTCAATGCACTGTACGACGGCAATAGCTGATTCTTGATCCATCGCATACTATCGCCGCATAGCGATTCATAATAAACATCTACACGTATCGGCGTGTTGGACGCCTCGTTGCCAGCCACCTACACAATTATCAAAAGAATCAGCGCGTACAGTCTTCAGAATCCAATAAATTCTTATTATCTTTTCCTCTAAAATTACAGCATTTTTATAATTAATTTCTACTCAATTCCTACTGACAGTAAATTAATAATAAATTAATTTCCACTTATAATATTAAAATTAAAGTCGTTAGTGACCACTAACCGGTACATCCTTATTTTATTGATCATCAAATATTACTTTAAAAAACTATCAAGCTTTCAAATTCTTCTTATCAAAATAAAAACAATCTTATAAATCAGCGTACGAAACGGAACAACCTAAAACAAAAATAATACTAAAATTACAGTATTTTTATAATTAATTTCTGCTCAATTCCTACTCACAGTAAATTAATAATAAATTAATTTCCACTTATAACATTAATATTAAAATCATTCGTGACCACTAACCGGTACATTCTTATTTTATTGATCATTAAAAATTACTTTAAAATACTATTAGGCTTTCAAATTCTTCTTATCAAAATAAAAACAATCTTATAAATCAGCGTACGAAACGGAACAACCTAAAACAAAAATAATACTAAAATTACAGTATTTTTATAATTAATTTCTTAAATTACGTAAATTAATAATAAATTAATTCCTACTTATAAACTTAATCCGACGATAAAATTTATACGATAATTTGCTAGTTTCGATGTCAAATTGAGTACATATTTTTAAACTTTGTAAAATTTTGATACAATTGCAGCCACGATACAGCGAAGTGGTAAATTACAATATTAACACTAGAACTACCGAGATGGTCAAAATGACTGGTTCGCAATCTCTCGTATAAATTCTATAAATCTATAATGATGCATTTTTAGGAATCAATTGTGTTTTTCTGTAACGAAAATGAATAAATATTTATTTCCTTTGCATTTTATATTTTTTTCAAACAGCTATTACTTTGAATTCTTTGGTTCAAATAGATACACTTTAATCGTCGGTAGTTCTAGTGTTCGTGCTAGATTTACGGAACTCGAAAATTTGACGGATTTCAAATTTCACTCGTTTCTGAAATTTTCGATCCTTTCTTTTTATTTTCCATCTGAAATAAAAAGGTTTTTCGAGCTGAATATTAAAAGAGAGTCGAAGTTTTTTTTTTTTTGCTGGCTGAAATAAATAAAATTGATAAATGTAAGAATTAGTTGACCGAGCTTTATCAGGCTTCGTTGATGTTTTAATTAATTATTTTACAGATACTTTCATAACATTTTTCTGTAAGAAATCTTTCACTGATCTTTGTACAAAGAACCGTCGTGAATAACCGATGAACAGGTTTCAATCTTGCGCGTACTATCGTAAAAAAATACTCGAGAACCGGATTCTCATCCAAATCGGGTGTTCCAAATTAGATTCAAAAAGATACCGTTTTCTTTCGCCTCGCTATTAATAACGGAACGAAAAAAATTGACGAAAATTTTGAAACAAAGAACTTTAAGTTTGAAAAGAAATTCTTTTTTTTTTATTCATTAGAGAATGTTATTCAAAAGAGATCGTTTTAACATTAAAACTACCAAAGCGGTCAAAATACCGGATCATAATTTCTGATAGATATTTTATTAATTTTTAACCGTGCATTTTTTAGTATTTTTAGTATTTTCAGTGATTTTCTGTAAAATATATGATCAAAGATTTATTTCGCTTGCATTCTGTATTTTTTTTTCAAATATCTATTATTGTAATCTTTTTTTTTTTAGTACAAATAGATGTACTTTGAGTTATAATTTTTCTGTTAAGATTAATGTGTAATCTGGTATTATTAATATAAAATAAGTATTTTATAAAGCACGCTTTTGGTGATATCAATGTTTACAGAAGATTAAAAATTAAATTGATAAATTGAAACGATGTACCGAAGGTAGAAAGTAACCACAGAATAGGGAAAAAGTATTTAACGACGCGCAGAAGAAAGTTTCACTTCTTAATTTGTGCAATAACTATCAGAGAATATAGTCGGTTGTTAATGCACTATTAGCTGTCAACATAATTCCAATAATAATTACTATCTTAATTACTATATACTATATTTATTTATTTATATTATTACTAATTATTTAATATATATCTGTTCCAATAATAATCACTAACTTAATTACTATACACNTTTAATTTACTTTGGTCTTAATTTTAATCTACTTTGGTTTTAATTTTAATCTACTTTGGTCTTAATTTTAATCTACTTTGGTCTTAATTTTAATTTATTTTAGTCTTAATTTTAATTTACTTTAGTCTTAATTTTAATCAACTTCAGTCTTAATTTTATTCTACTTTGTCTACTTTGCTCTTAATTCGAAATCTATTTTGGTCTCAAATTTCTGTTACACCTGGTCCACTCAGGAAGCCATCGAAATAATTGTTTTACAAACGCCACGAGTAAACACAGACTATTTAGTCAGGAAAACCATACATCTTGACTAACGTTCCAAAGCTCTGCGAGCGATTTCAAGTGTCTTCCTTAACGAGCCTCGAGATCCATTGCTTGTTTACACGCCGATGACACGTTTGTTTCCGCTTCAGAGTGTTCAACAACGGACGACAACTTGACGTCGACGTATCAGTGCCGATGGATAGATTGCGGTTGTGCGTTCGCCGAACAGGAGGGCCTGGTTCGCCATATCGAGAGAAGGCACGTCGAATCTTCGTCATCGAGCGCTCACGGACACGGAAGACGAGTTCAGAGGGATAGAGACAAGGATAAAGACAAAGAGGGAGAATCTTACGCTGGTTCTGGAACCGGACAGGATGAATTTGCTTGTCTCTGGCAAGGATGTCCGCGTGCTCGGCCTTTCAATGCGAGATATAAATTGTTGATCCATATGAGGGTCCATAGTGGAGAGAAGCCGAATAAATGTCCGGTTTGTATGAGTTGATTGTATGAGTTGATTTTTATATTTTAGAGATATTTTAGATTTTAGGTATTAAAATTAAAGTTTTCGTTAGTTTGAACAATTTTAGAATTATTGATTCAGATAGGATAGTATTGCAATGTTTTGAGAAATTTTTTAGTTTAAAAAATTGTATTGGAATAATTTAGCATAACAAAAAATATATTTTTTTAGAGTATGGAAAATCTTGTAGAATTATTATTTCTAGTAATCACTTTGTATCACTGATGAAGAATTGTATTGTTTCCGAATACTTTGTATTAATTCTTGAATTAGTGTATAATTGTGTATTAATACTTAATCTGTTTCCAATAATAGTCTCGTTAGCCCTAGTTTGTTAAATAATAATCACTTCAAAATGTATATTATGCTTCAAATTTTAAGTACCAGTCTCTTCACCCTTATTTAAAACTTCTAAGTGCTTCTTGAGCAAGTTTAGTTGAACTCTCAATGCCTTCTAACTTGCGTTGCCCCTTCTGAAGCTTCTTAAATAATTATATTTCCATTCAGAGTGTACCAAGTAGAACTGTATTGTCGCATAAATTGTATTAATATAATTCAGAAAGATTATTAAACAATTTACAACTCTATTGTCACATAAATTATATTAATATAATTTACAAAGATTATTAAACAATCTGTAACTCTATTGTCGCATAAATTATATTAACACAATTCACAAAGATTATTAAACAATTTATAACTCTGTTGTCGCATAAATTATATTAATATAATTTACAAAAATTATTAAACAATTTGTAATCGTATTGCCGCACAAATTAAATTAATACAATTCACAAAGATTATTAAACAATTTGTACTTATTTTAACGAAACGAAACTTAATTAAAATAATTCCAATTAATCGTGTTTAATTAATTTTCACAGTTTACCGGATGCAAGAAGGCATTTTCACGATTGGAGAACTTGAAGATCCACCAAAGATCTCACACAGGGGAGAGACCATACGCCTGTCAGCATCGGGGTTGCTCCAAGGCCTTCAGCAACAGCAGTGATCGCGCAAAGCATCAGAGAACTCATTATGACACGGTGAGTATCTTATTTTATCTACCCGATTACACGCTGTACGTAATCAAATGTTAAGAAAGAAGGAAAGAAAAATCGCATGTTTGATAGACCGATAAGCTTAACATAATTTGCTCAGCTGATACACGAGGAATTGAATCAGCAGATTGCATAACTTGAGATAAAAAAACTATCGCCTGATTTTTATTGTCAGCACGCGCCTGATATAATTATACAACGGTCTATGATTTCGAATAAATATCAACAACGATTCTTAGCTCGATAAAATATTCTTCTGTTATGTAAGACGATTACAATCAGAAACACAATATTTCTTCGTGAAGATTCAAGTTTGCATGGAACTGATTCTCAGTTATGACTGTTTTGAACAAATAAGAAAAATAAAAAAAGAATCTTTATATTTCGATTTCAATTAATTACTGGACGATCTACTAACAGTTTACTAACAATTCGTCAATATTTGCATGACTGAAATACTTGAAGATTGTTTCATGTTTTATCAATACATTACTTGTGATTAATAAAAGAATTATGCTACTATATGTGAATGTTATGTAAAAAGTATTATGGAATATTTTTTGATCATAAAATAACTTATGAAGAGAAACGCTTATCGCTAATGTTTTTATAGCTTAAGAAATCACTCGGTACATAAAGTATGTGTTGAAATCATTGTTAATTATATCGCGATTACCACGAATCAGCTTAAGAGATACCAGTAGCTACAAAAAGTATTCGCGCACCATTGTATTTATTTTAGCATTTGTGTACTGATTAATTAAGCATCGTAGGTATGAAATGTAAAATAGTATTAATCTTCCATCATAATTTCCCAAACTCTATTTTATAATTTCAATAATAATTTTATTAAAAAAAAAAAATAATTTCTGATTTTGAATGAAAACGATCTCACGATTTTTAAATCTTTACGATTTCTTTCATCATAATTCCCCAGACTCCACCTTATAATTTCAATAATCACTTTACTAAAAAAAAAAAAAAAAAAGAATAATAATAATTCTAAGAAGACAATCATTTAAATTTCCAGAAACCGTACGCGTGTCAGGTAACCGGATGTGGAAAGAGGTACACGGATCCATCCAGTCTCAGGAAACACGTGAAGAATCATTCAGAACCAACGACACCTCTTTCCAATCTATCCTTGACATCGGACAATAAAACTCCATGTATCGTGGCTAGTAATTCAAGTAACCCGCGACACGATTCGATGAGCTCGAAGCAACAACAGCAACAACAGTCGCAAACAGCGATCGCCTACACCACGGAATCGAATTATCGGACGTATAAGACTTCTGAGTCTTACGCGGACGAGGACGCGGACCTGTTCCAGACGAATCTGTGTCAGGTCGATAGGATTTCCATGAACCTTGACAGCAATCAAGAGTACGTCCCGATCGAATCTGTGAAACGTTTTCTCATCGACGACGTCAGTGGATCGCACGTGGACGGTACAGGTAAGGGAAAGATCTGTAATTAACGAACCTTTGGATTAATCATTTCTTCTGTGAACAGTTTTGGGAAAAATAGGTGATGCTTTTTCTATGGATTCGATTGTTTTTTTTTTACCTTACGAATTTTTTTTAGAATATTTCCTTTCTTTCTTACTTTGCGAATTCTTTTCTAGAATTCTTTTCATTTTTTTTACTGTGCGAATTCTTTTTTAGAATTTTTTTTTTTTCTTTCTTACTTCGCGAATTCTTTTCTAGAATTCTTATCTTTTTTTTTACTTTGCGCATTCTTTTCTAGAATTTTTTTCTTTCTTTTTACTTTGCGAATTCTTTTCTAGAATTATTTTCTTTTCTTTTATTTTGCGAATTCTTTTCTAGAATTATTTTCTTTTCTTTTATTTTGCGAATTTTTTTCTTTCCTTTTTTTACTTCGTGAAGTTTATTTCTTTAGCAAGATTAATATTTCCAATTTTATCGATTTTTTTTTAAAGTTTTGCCACTATTCTTATGAGTATTGTACTTTTAGTACAAAAATAAGGCAATATTTTAATTTAGAGGATTAAAACCGAATTTCTCTACTTTAATATCCTTAAAACTCGCACTTTCGCCATTTTTTATCAGCTAATCAACAAAACTTTTCCCATTCACGTCAACTAATCCTCAACAAAAACCCGAAAGTCGCTAAAAACTGTCATGATCTCAAACTCTCCTTATCAAAATGAAAACAATCTTACAACTCCGTTGTAAATTAAAAAAATAATAATTCCGTGCTATACAGAACGTTAACGCACACTTTTAGCGAATCATCGCTTCCCTTCTAAGATCATGCATACCCGTTCCTCGCAGCGAAACAATTAACCCTTAGGTATTTATTTAAGGTGCCATTCTAGTCGAAATTAATTTTCGCTGAACGTGTGTTAATTATATACCATTTTCTTTATAGAAATTCATGCAACAAAATAATACACAATATTTCCATCAAACTATATTGAAACAGAAATTGTAAAGAATCGTTTTTAGCTAGTATAGTATACATGATTCTTTACGTCACGCAAAGAATCGTCGCGTACGACCGCAAAGCGTTAAACATTCCGTAGATCGATTTTCCGACATTGTACAAAGCTGTTCCGCGTCAAGGTGAAGCGACAATCGAGAAACGCGTGGTAAAACTGGCGCGACGCTTTACATTTGGACAAAAAGTTGGGTAGCGTTGTTCGGCGACCCGTACGAATCATTATTGTGCGGGTCCGCGCGTGCTGCCTTTTTCTGTCCCGGTGAATGGTAACGACGCCGATGACAGTACGCGCTTGGCTCCTCCATGCTTAATCTCAGAGGAGGTTCGCCGCTTTACGCGTTTACCCCACACCGAGTCTTAAAATAATATTCTCGACTTTTTTGGCTGGGAGCACACGCATGTACGCACGCGCCAAAACAGACGATGCGCTTGCCACGTGCGACACACGCGTGCCCTTTTAAATTCCAGCCCTCGAGGCCGCGATTTTCTACCAAATAATAGGGCTACCATCGATTTACTCCCTCTACCGAAACTGTACCAGTTTATTTTAAATTATAGTCAGCGGGACGAATGCAGCGAGATCGTAAACTGATCCTTCAAGCGTCGAAGTAGAAACTAAAGGATCCTCTTTTACTGTGCACGTATCGTTTCTGCGTATTTATTTGGTGTTTATACATTTCTTGGAGAATGATGAATCGTGTACCTGTAAAATCTTCCTTTAGTATCGTGGAGAAAGTACGAAGTCAGTTTTTGGTTGTTACCTGTGTTGAGTCCGCTAATTTTCTTCTCAAATTCAATTCGAGCTTAATCGACGGTATCTTGGTTTTGGATTTAGCATGAAAGAAGCAATTTATACTCTAAACGTAGATCTTAGTTTTAATTTCAAGTCACGTGGATCTTTATTAAAAGTAATTTCTCCAACTTTGTTATTTTTATTCTTTGAAATGTTCTTTTATTCTTTTTATTCTTTGTGGAATACGAAACAGGAAAAATTCCGTCATCCGTTCTGTGTGTCCATATCGGTTCTCTGTGTCTTAATAAATTTTTAAATAAAGAGTTTTTTGAGGTAACAAAAATGTAAATTCTTCTTTCTGAAAATTCTTGCGTCCCTTGAAACGTGTAAAGGTTCCAATTTTTTTATCAGTCGTGTATTTCGTAACGATGAAAGGGAATTAATAATGAAATACCTTCGCGTGGTCCTTGAACGTGCCTAAAACCCTTGCGTTTCCACAAATTTGTTAAATATTTTTTCAGATACTCTGCAGAATTTCACAAGCTCGATATTTTTGTTTTAAGCGACTATAATACCGTGTCTAATCAACTTAGTAGTCAGCTCTGGCTTTAGCTTTTGATTTAAATGGGTTGATCGAAACTGGTGCATCGGTGGTCATTGAAATCCGTTGCTTCTTTTACAGGGTACCAGGTCGAGGATGAGGTGCCAGATTTCCAAGAGCTCGGCTCTGATATCGAACAACAGTTTCTCGAGTTGAGCAGTCTGGACGATGCAGTTTTCATCGACGGTTGAGGAGAACATCGAAGGAGGAGGACGAAGGGAAGGCCTCGTGGCGAACGCCATATTTCCAAAGACTTGTTTCCACTTTTTTGTACTCGATTTTATACACTGACTCGATTACTTTATAGATCTATTTTTGTACATAGGCAATTGTATATATTACGATTAAATATATGGTTTTATTATCCCAATCTCTTCCTTCCTTATTTCATAAACATTTTCGCGGAATCTTATAAGTGAAACGATATTCTCGATACTCTTTTTTTCTCTCACCTTTAAGAAACAATTATAAAAATGATCAGTGTGTAAATTAAGTTACCTTTATTATGCTTATAAAAGATAGGCACTTTATTTATTCATCGTACAAGCCACAAACATGATACCGATTCTTCCAAATAATTATTCAATTCTAACTTTTTCTTTTTTTTTCCAGTATACCATATTCAGTAATTCTTCTTCCGACAAGAATTTTGTTACAGAAACATAGTCAAAAAGTTGTGATTCGTGTATTTTCTTCATCGTACATCCTTATCAGAACTTACTTTAGTTACGTTTTATACAAAGTACAATATTGCAATAACCTTGGTAGAAAACTGACAAGTTCGCTAATAAGAATTTTTCTTTCTTTTTTCTTTTTTTTTCTGTAGAGCATGTTGTTAACCTACTATAGTGGCCTCTTGCACACATTGTAGCGATGACACGCTGCAGCAAGCTTTGTATAAAAAGCAGTGTGACCCACTACAGAGATCTTTTAGTGGCGAAGGGGTTAAGCAACCGTTTATTTTCAAGCGCTGCTGCACTGCGATGGCTTCGCCCCCTCCGACAGAGTGTTGCAAATTAGTTTAAGGAAATTCGCGAGTGCCTGGTTTTGGATCTCGTTCGAGTGCACCTGGAACAAACGCGATAAGGAAAGAGAAAACGATCAATAGATGATTCATTGACGATTGGATGCTTGTATGGTAGTACTCGCTATGTCGAGTTACTCACTCCGTTGATCGTGATCGTTGGAACGAATGAGAGTTTCGGTTCCAGGGCCTTTGTTCTCTCGCCATTTGCGACCAGCAGTTCTTTGGACAGAGGACCCTCGATGCACTCGTTGATGCTCTTCTGTGTCTGCTCGCTTAGTTTCGCTGTCTCGGCACACTGCAAGATCGATGGTATTATTTTATGAAAAAGTTGATTCGCTTTGGAAATATAAGAGGAACATTTTTTTCATAAAAGATAGTGTCTTCGGGGGAAAAAGAATTCTGCTTTGTTTCTTTTCTGTTTCTTTCGGTTTCTATAATTTTGGGCACATTTGAAGGATTGTCTTGATAGGTTCATTCTGTGTAATAGAATTTTTTGTTATGGAAATTATTTGTTTAAATACTTTATTTATAGTCGTATTTGGATGGATCTATTTCTGCAATTTCTTTTTGTGGGATTTTTTTAATTCAAATGCAGGTTTGGTTTAAGGTGTTCAAAGATTGATATTCTATTTCTGTTTGGATCAAAATTATTTTAGTCTTAGTGCGATACAGAACGATACTTTATATTAATATTCTATTTCTTTTGAAATTATTTAATATTCTATTTCTTTCTTACTTAGAAATGTTCTAAAAAAAATAGAAAAATTAATGACGGTATAAAGAAATATATTAACACTATATATTAACACTTATTTGTTTTTAACTAATTCATACAGTAAAATATCAAAGAAAGAAGCATCATTATCTAGAATTGAACGCAAAGTTGGCCAAAGATATTACAAAACTGCATGATTCATTTACCTACATACTTATCACCTTTTATCCTTCATTCTTTACTCTGACAATACCCGTAACATCCACAGAAATCAATAAAAAGAACAAAATATTCCATCCATTAAAAATTCTTCCACGAACAACAACAGAAACATAAATACTTCATTATCAGGAGACATTCTTATCCCGTTAAGTGAAACCAAAATTGCCGGACCTTAAAAACCAAACCAAACATTATTTCAACATCCACCATACTTTCCAGAACTATCCTTTCCAAGGATATCGATCTTTATCAAAGAATGAATCAAACAGATTACAATAACCTTGTCCATCATCATGAATCCTCTTATAATTCATGCAAATGGCCATCAATCGGCTCGCTGTACCGATAAATTGCCCAAGAAACTTATTTTCTCGGTCGAGGGAAAATGGCACACGCATCGTACGTTCATGATAATTATCGGAGAGCCACGGATGTCCAGTTGGTCAGTTCGGAAAATAGAAAAAGATAAATGAGTACCTGTGAAACGGATGACGGTGGGTAACGCGAGGTCATTGCGCAACCAACCAGATCCACGGTGAGTTGTTGAACCTTTTCAGCCGGTTCCTGGTTCTTAATCGCGTCGATACCACACGCCTGGGCCATGTTCCCCTCGCATTCGGATGGCCCGTGCTGGCACGAGAACTTCCATTCATTGTTTCCAGCGTCTTTGGAGTACTGTGTAACATAATGTATGATTAATATTGGTGTACAGAGTCTCTATCTGAAATATTTTATTTTTCACTGCGACATTCTCGACATAATGTTTAAGATAGACTTTCTTGAAATTAAAAGCGCAGAACTTGTATTCATTGTTTCCAACGTCTTTGGTGTACTGTGTAACATAATATATAATTAAATACTAGTGTACAGAGTCTCAATTTTAAATATTTTTGTTATTTTAGTCCTTTCACTGCGACATTCTCGAAATTAAAAGCATAGAATTTCCATTCATTGTTTCCAACGTCTTTGGAGTACTGTGTAACATAATATATAATTAAATACTAGTGTACAGAGTCTCAATTTTAAATATTTTTGTTATTTTAGTCCTCTCACTGCGATATTCTTGAAATTAAAAGCATAGAATTTTTATTCATTGTTTCCAACGTCTTTGGAGTACTATGTAAGATAATATATAATTAAATATTAGTGTCCAGAGTCTCAATTTTAAATTTTAAATTTTAGTCCTTTCACTGCGATATTCTCGAAATTAAAAGCATAGAATTTCCATTCATTGTTTCCAACGTCTTTGGAGTGCTGTGTAACATAATATATAATTAAATATTAGTGTATAGAGTGTCTGTCTTAAATATTCTCTGACTCTCATTATTTTTATTACGATGATTATAGTTAAGATAAAATTTAATAAAGAATCAATTGTTAATTTGATTCTTTGTTAAGAAGATAGTAATTTGTGTTGATTACTTTTTATTTTAAACTAGATTTTTCAAACTCAGTGTCGCGTGACTAATCTTCTGACTAATTGTCAATAAAATACCAGGAAAACCCAACAATGTCCCGTTTTACGAGAGAAACACGTTATCGCGTTAAAAAACGATCTTTTTGAATTTTTTAAAGGAACGTGTATATTCTAAAAAATATACATAACGAAAGAATTGAATATAATTTATAGTTAAAATTGTTTAAGAAAGAAGGAAAAAGCTAAAGTTTATATACAAAACGCACAATGTGCGAACGTAATTGATTAAGTAATAGCACAGTAAGTTTAATAGAACATTTTAAAGCAAACCACGACTCACCGATGCTTTTCCATAGGGAATGAAAGTAATGCTGATGTAATCCTTCAATGCACTGTACGACGGCAATAGCTGATTCTTGATCCATCGCATACTATCGCCGCATAGCGATTCATAATAAACATCTACACGTATCGGCGTGTTGGACGCCTCGTTGCCAGCCACCTACACAATTATCAAAAGAATCAGCGCGTACAGTCTTCAGAATCCAATAAATTCTTATTATCTTTTCCTCTAAAATTACAGCATTTTTATAATTAATTTCTACTCAATTCCTACTGACAGTAAATTAATAATAAATTAATTTCCACTTATAATATTAAAATTAAAGTCGTTAGTGACCACTAACCGGTACATCCTTATTTTATTGATCATCAAATATTACTTTAAAAAACTATCAAGCTTTCAAATTCTTCTTATCAAAATAAAAACAATCTTATAAATCAGCGTACGAAACGGAACAACCTAAAACAAAAATAATACTAAAATTACAGTATTTTTATAATTAATTTCTGCTCAATTCCTACTCACAGTAAATTAATAATAAATTAATTTCCACTTATAACATTAATATTAAAATCATTCGTGACCACTAACCGGTACATTCTTATTTTATTGATCATTAAAAATTACTTTAAAATACTATTAGGCTTTCAAATTCTTCTTATCAAAATAAAAACAATCTTATAAATCAGCGTACGAAACGGAACAACCTAAAACAAAAATAATACTAAAATTACAGTATTTTTATAATTAATTTCTTAAATTACGTAAATTAATAATAAATTAATTCCTACTTATAAACTTAATCCGACGATAAAATTTATACGATAATTTGCTAGTTTCGATGTCAAATTGAGTACATATTTTTAAACTTTGTAAAATTTTGATACAATTGCAGCCACGATACAGCGAAGTGGTAAATTACAATATTAACACTAGAACTACCGAGATGGTCAAAATGACTGGTTCGCAATCTCTCGTATAAATTCTATAAATCTATAATGATGCATTTTTAGGAATCAATTGTGTTTTTCTGTAACGAAAATGAATAAATATTTATTTCCTTTGCATTTTATATTTTTTTCAAACAGCTATTACTTTGAATTCTTTGGTTCAAATAGATACACTTTAATCGTCGGTAGTTCTAGTGTTCGTGCTAGATTTACGGAACTCGAAAATTTGACGGATTTCAAATTTCACTCGTTTCTGAAATTTTCGATCCTTTCTTTTTATTTTCCATCTGAAATAAAAAGGTTTTTCGAGCTGAATATTAAAAGAGAGTCGAAGTTTTTTTTTTTTTGCTGGCTGAAATAAATAAAATTGATAAATGTAAGAATTAGTTGACCGAGCTTTATCAGGCTTCGTTGATGTTTTATTTAATTATTTTACAGATACTTTCATAACATTTTTCTGTAAGAAATCTTTCACTGATCTTTGTACAAAGAACCGTCGTGAATAACCGATGAACAGGTTTCAATCTTGCGCGTACTATCGTAAAAAAATACTCGAGAACCGGATTCTCATCCAAATCGGGTGTTCCAAATTAGATTCAAAAAGATACCGTTTTCTTTCGCCTCGCTATTAATAACGGAACGAAAAAAATTGACGAAAATTTTGAAACAAAGAACTTTAAGTTTGAAAAGAAATTCTTTTTTTTTTATTCATTAGAGAATGTTATTCAAAAGAGATCGTTTTAACATTAAAACTACCAAAGCGGTCAAAATACCGGATCATAATTTCTGATAGATATTTTATTAATTTTTAACCGTGCATTTTTTAGTATTTTTAGTATTTTCAGTGATTTTCTGTAAAATATATGATCAAAGATTTATTTCGCTTGCATTCTGTATTTTTTTTTCAAATATCTATTATTGTAATCTTTTTTTTTTAGTACAAATAGATGTACTTTGAGTTATAATTTTTGTGTTAAGATTAATGTGTAATCTGGTATTATTAATATAAAATAAGTATTTTATAAAGCACGCTTTTGGTGATATCAATGTTTACAGAAGATTAAAAATTAAATTGATAAATTGAAACGATGTACCGAAGGTAGAAAGTAACCACAGAATAGGGAA
>SMSQ01026171.1:84772-130823 GCA_019453375.1 Ctenoplectra terminalis | reverse complement strand
TTAACACGTTCGCGGACAGTAAAAGTTTCAGCGAGGTGCAAAGATTGACAGTGATTTTTTTTAAATTGGTTGTGATATCCGAAATTTGATTAAACACATTTTACAAGGGCAGTCAAATTATCATATTTTAATCGTTATATACAATGAATGCTATAGCATCCACGACAATACACATCATAAGGTTATATAAAATTAAATTCAAAATAATTGACTTCAAGATTTGAATGCTATAGCATTCATGTCATTCTGCATCATCGTGAAAATGAATGCTATAGCATTCACGTCCGCGAACGTCTTAATACATTTTTGTGCAGAATTAAAAAATCCGTCGAATAGTGTATAAAAAAATCTATAATTATATTTAAAAGAATAGAGGTGACCCGGAAAACTGCGAAACGCCTTCACATTTGGAGAAGATAGATAATCACGCGATGTATCACCCAAAACCATTTAATTGTTTCGAACGAAATCTTTTTCTTTCTTTTAATATTTTAACGCTATGGCTTGGCCCAGTTACGCGGGGCACCTTGTATACGAATACAAAAATGTAATCATAAAAGATTTTGGTAAATTTATACGTATACATAGAGCATCTCTGAAAAAAGATGGTTTTCAGAAGTGAATAGAATAAAACAAAATATATTTTATGGACATAGTATCGAAAATACATATTTAGCACATTAACGACTTTATTCTTGTAAATCTTACTACGGAATAAAGTTAGAATAAATTAATGTTTACTTAAGTACTTTTAGGAATAATTTCGTATTTTAAAGATAGATCATAATTTAAAGTTTGAGTTAAGAAGATTAGTTTTAAAAGTGATCTTTCATACGTCATCATTCACTGTTTTTACCTTTTCAAGATACGAAATATAAAATACGAGAAATTTTGTCACCCGTTCGTAATGTCTTAATTACATAAACTTTGTAAAAAATTTTCATTATGACCATCATTTTCACTTATCAGGGTTTAAATTGTTGCAAAAATGATCTGCACGTTAGTTGTAACGTATCCATACTGCCACTTTTACTTTTAAACGTATTTGTATAAACTAATTACTTCATAGCATTTCAGATAATATTATTGATATTAAACATTTATATGTTTGATAGTTTTTTAAACAATATTTATCCGATTAAACATGTACTTGTAATGCTGTTACGATAGGGTGTTTTTACTTTATTTTGTTCCCTTTACAGTTTCCTTTAAAGAGACCATCTTTTTCAGGGACACTCTATAAATAAAAAAATTATATCTTTAAAAAATTATCAATTTCTATTAAAAATATTTTTAAGTATCACATGTTCCACAAAGTCCGTGTAATTCATCATCGAAGTGTTACTTGTGCAGACTGACCTTAATTTATAAATGCGGTGAATAGTAGCGATGCTTCTGTGTCCACCAAATATTATACGTGAAGGTGAAGTACACGCTGTGCTAATATTTGAGAAGAAAGAAGTTAAAGGAATCTGTTTCTGTTTAGAATTTTAGCCTTGGTGTTTGTTCCCAAATATACCATTAAAGTTTTGTGCTCTCAAATTACGCTTCGTGCGCTATATATTGCTACTGGTTATTGAAAAATAAAAAATTATAATAATAAAATTGTGCGCTTAAACATTATCAATAAAAATACCGTATTTTAAGGCTTTCTATATTGAGTTTTGCTTTATAAATAATTTTAAACGAGAAATTAAATATAACGATATTCGTACCATGTAAGAGATCGAAATTATCTTATATATACGTATACCTATGTATGTACAAGCGATAAGTAACATTTCATGTTTTCATTTTATAAACACCGTTTTCTTGAAAGTTATTCAGTGTACTTTCTTTTTTTCACGATAACGGATAGGATATCTATAAATATTCAGATAGGATATCTATAAATGACAATATAGTTATAATTTTATTGAACGTAAAAAATTTCTCCTGTTTCACGTTACAAATAAATCAAATTTTTAACCTTTTGTCAACACTTAACGAAATTATTACACACAGAAACAATAGGGTTCAATAAAAATGCTTTAAATGTAAATTTAAAAACAAAAATATTATTATAATGGCTCTCTTGTTATGTTGACAGGTATACTGAATATTCGTTATACAATTGTATTCGTACGAAGTGATTACTCATAACGATTACGACAATTTAATATTATGCCCTTCATTTTTTTGTGAAACATTGAATGATTAATCAAATTGAAACATAATCAGTATAGAAGCAATAAACTATATGTAATACTTGTTATATACTTTCTTAGTATAGATTGCATAATTTCAATTATTTCGTCTTTTTCGCCGACACATTATTATTGATTCTCATTTTTCAACTGACTCCAAACCAGTCGTAAGATCTAATTATTTATTCTGATGTATACAACAAATAGAGATAGTTTATGTATCTACAGTAACGATTACGAATTTATCGTATTCTATTATTTAAATACAATATGAAACGTGTTCGATGCAATCGCGTGAAATTATTTTCCTCACTCGATGCATTGAATATAATTGCGCATCATACGGTACTAATATCGTTTTTCTCTTGTGTTTGACGTTTAATGGGATTCCTCTACTGATCTACGTAGATGATATTCTACGAGGCGAGTTCATCCGGAACTCGATCTGTTTGAAATAAATCGACGCTCGACATCGTTTAAATATCATTCTTGGATATCGACCGATGGATTCAAACACAATTTGAGTGCATCTTCGCTTTCTTACAAGAATTCTTTCTTCGTTCCGTCATTGGAATCGAGCATACGATTTATAATATATACATATAATATGTATATTGTAGAATACTCTTCTCTAGCAGGTAGATTCTCGACAAACAAAATGTTAATTTGATAAAAGACAAAACCGTATTTGAGTTAACTCTTGAATATTAAAATAAAAGCAAAGGTAGCGAATCGCGTGTTGTGTAAAATGATCCAATTTTTATAGCACGTTATAAGCAGTAAATATTTTGAAAAGTTTTGGAAAATTAAATGTAAACATATTTTTGTTAAATTTATTCTTGATTTTATATATATAACACTGACAATTGACACTAATAATACACTGACTATTTAATATACGAATATTTTTGTTAAATTTATTCTTGACTTAACAAAAATATTTGTATATTAAATGGTCAGTGTATTATTGTTTTGCAATAACAAAATATGTTTTACGTATATCGAAAAGTAGAAAAAAAAAGTTTCAAAGTCAACTGTGATTTATCAAAAATTTCATTATCAGTAATAATGAAATTTATTAATGTTATGATAGAATTTCCATTTGATATTTCAAGAGTTAAAACAAACTGATTTCATTGATGCGATGGATTATGAAAAATGCTAGAAACTATTCAAATACATACATCAGAGGAGGGTGTATCACAGGAAGCGTTGTAGTTTCCTCCAGAAAATTAATGATTACGAGAAAATTCTTTTTATAGTTCTTATAGCCTGTCGAAGCTTTTTAAATGACAGAAAGTATCACTGCTCGCCCCCTGAAGCGTTAAAGAAATTATACAATAATATTCGAAGTAAATCTTGTCATATTAAACAAAATTTATTCGAACATATAAAAATTGTATACTATTTCATTAAAAAAAAAAAATGCAATCCGCCGTGAGAATTGTAGACAGACTCAGTTTGTCATTTAAAAAGTCTAAAAACATTATGACAGCTACAAAAAGAATTTTTTATCTTCAATAATTTCGAAGGAATCAACTTGTAACACTTTATATACACCCTGTATATCCATGTGCGGAGTATATGTAAGAGTTTTTATTTTTACGATAAAAATGCATTGTAAGATAGAAAATGGATGTATCGGTAGTTTGATTTCGAATGTACAGTTATTGTGGTAATTATTATAATATTTTTATGTATATACTCTAAACTTAATGGTATAGTTAACCAATAAACATATACTCCGTACATGTTTTTAATAAATGATGATGCACAACAACAATCAAGCTTTGTTTTTAACTGTTCATTTTTTTTCTTGTACATAATACTTTGATAACGTATAGTTAAACGATAATATGTTATTATTTGGAATTGTTCGGTATTCTTAATAGATATAATTTATATGCTCGTTTAGATAATTAACACCAAGACATAATTCGAACGGCAAGAATAAAATTTGAACATTTACAAATTGTGCATCACCGTACTGTGTATTTCATTCATACTTTAACTATTTTAAACATGAAGTATGTATCTGTCCTTTTTAATCCGGGAGTAGGCGAGTTCAGGTAAACCTACAATATTTTATTTTATCGACTTCATAATGTTTAAATGTATTTTTTTCTATATGACAATATAATTACAGAGTTTTGTATTTATCTATGAATTTGTGTATTTCTTATTTTGTAAGTATTTCTTACATTGTTTTTTTTTTTGTGTTTTGTATCTATTTATGCGGATTGAGATTAATTTTTGTAAATGTTGCTCGCAACGTTTCATTTTGTACGTTTAATTTGAACTTTAAATAATTTTCTCGAGATAAATTCTTTTTATCGATTAATTTTAGTAAATTATCAACGTTCTGCTACTGTTTTTCGCATTTTGTTCGATCGTTAAATGTCAAATATATTGCAACCGTATTTATCATATATATTCAGCGAATGTTATACACATTTATGAATGAACTTTAAAAATAGCCAGCATTAATATTAATATTACATTAAAAATTGCTTACTAATTAACGTTATATTTTGTTTCATCACTATAGCACATTCAAAGCCTTGTTTAGTATAACAGTTGGCTATTTGCACTATAACTTCAAAGTGGTTTTACTTCTTTTCATAGGTTTAACAAAAATACACCTACTCTCGGTCTATAAATTACAATATTAATCGATGTGAACAGTGAGTCCGATATTATGCAATTCGTACGTATTTTCTATCCTTCTTGTTTGAGTGAAACCGTAGGTTTCACGAAAAACCTAGGTGATCACGAAAAATGAGAATTCACTTGTTCATAAACTTAAGCGTATCACGTTACCGCATTTCCTTTTCAGATCGGAAAAATGTCCTTGGAAACGTTCAAGTCTGAAAATTACTTTTATTGCAATATACGGCATAGCAAACAATTGTATAGTGTTGCATTCTTATCGTCGTACGTCTTCTTGCAAATCACAATTAAAGGAAGCTTTGTATCCTTTCTTTAAATACTTCCTTACCGTTCTAATAATTAGATTCGTGATAAACTGACGCATTTATAAAAATTCGAGGAGTCAGGTGTGTAATTAGTAAGCTGAACAAGATAATTACGCAGTGACAGGAATAATGGAGTGATTAATGTCGTTTGTCTAATCGTATGAAAAGTGTTTAACGCATTTTTTCAATCTGAAAAAGTGTCGCGAACTATTTGGGTGCTCCGTGGATAAATGCGTTAATAAGATGGAAAATATCATTTGCTGTTTTGTTGGTGATTGCCGTGTTTCGCTAGACACGTACGTGTTATCGATCGGTAGGGCACATACGACGAGAAAGAATGCCCCTTCGCCTTTCGCACCTTTTTTTATTTTATTAAACGCCATAACGCCGTGCGAAAAAGTGCTCCCGTATGGCACGTAAAAAATCTTCCAGTCAATTGTTGATACGAAATGATTACGATATCAAACCGAACCGATTGATCTGTACGCGATTAATTGATTTGAAGTCAACACTAGAGCGTTACGATGAAATTAACTTGAACGCTTGCTCATTTTTCATACGCGCAGTGTGTTTCCGACTCCATCAACGGGTCAATACTGCCCTGCGATTCAATCATCGGGGAGGAAGAGTACGGATGATTAATCAGACGCAAATGACAAGGAAATCGGGTCTAGCAGTTGAGTTTTCGTGATCTAGCATTCCTGGTTGAGGTTCTCGTCCGATGTAGGTAGACCGTTCTTGCCAGTGGCGACCGTGCCAGGGGGCACAGGGCTCTGCGGGCACAATACATAGGATTAAGGTGGCCCATTAACCTCCGCGTTACAACCTTACAAGGTCGTGTTAGTCTGGGTCACGTTAAACCTTTGAAGCATCACAGGCTTTGTTCTTTGTACAAACTGGATATTACCGATTCATCACAAGTTATTCGCGAACTGTATATAAAGTAATTTCTTTTTTCGTTGTTCGATGCAACGTATTAATAGTAAGATAATTATTATTCAATGGCACGGTTGAACTTCTTTCAACCTTTGTCGGTTCTTCGCAGTGTAAAGGGTTTAATATTGAAACATTTTGAAACAAATTATCTGATAAATCGAATAATTAATGTAACGAAATTTGTTTATCTAATAAATTTAGAGGAAGTTTATGTATTAAATTGTAAACTGCTATTTTGCAGAAAATGCATACGTATGAAAGGAATCTATTTTATTATTACGTCAACGTTGATAATATTAAGTTTAATACTTTAATATTCATTTTATTTCAAGTAACAAAAAGTATAGCTTTGTAATTTATATCTGAAATTTTAATTTGGAACGAAACGAAATATAGTTGGTAAAAATTGTTATTTATTCGATTACTTAAAAGATATCGACGTGGTAGATTTAATACGAATTTGAACACGTCTACGTGTCGTGAAACTTTCATATTCTAATTTTGTTGAACGCAACTATTTCCTACAAAAAGAACTGGTTGTGCAAACAAATATAAAAACAATTGAAAATGTGCTTCAAAGGGTTAAGCAACCATCGAGTTTATTCATTTTACTTAAAATGTAAAAATTTTGTTTAACCGACAGTTTAATTGTATTACTGTTTCTTCTAACATAATTCTATGGAATATAAGACCAGATTAACGAAATACGACTTTTATTTAAATTAAACGTAGAATGATATTTTACTTCAAACTTATTTCTCAATGTATCATAAAATTATTTTATAAAGTACAAATATCGTGTAAAAAAACTATTATTTAATTATTTGCATTATCGACGCTATAAAAATGTAGGATTTTAAAATCAAATTTAAATAAAAAAATAAGTAAATATCATTTTGTCAATAATTCTTTGTCGTAGAGAAGAAAATCATAAATATCGAATAAAAAATTGCAGAAAAGCATGCAACGCGTGTTCTCAAGCTTTTTTCGTGACAAATGGTGCAAATATACGTGGCACGACTAAGAATCTCGAGAAAATAAATGAAATTTCGATTTGCTATAAATGAAGCAGAGAAAATTCCTTTAAAAATCGACTCAACTGATTTCACGAATCATTTAAATCATGGCTGTCGTACATTATTCGAACGTAAGATAGTTACTTGATTCTCGAGATTTTTCAAACAAAACATACCTGTGATCCACTGCCACTAAGACTTTCTACGTTTGAACCAGTTTGTCGAAGATAGTCCCTATCGTTGAAAATCTTTTTGTCACCACCGCCTGGCTTATGCTTCACATTATCCAAGGAACCGATTTTACTTTCAGCTTTGATATCAACTTTCTGTGTTTGGATCTGAAAGTAACATTAGAACATTCGTTACATGTCGGTACAGTAATACGTACCATAAACAATTGTGAGCGATTTAATAAACAGTGTGGATTTCGTAATTAAAATTCAAGTACTTTGTCGATAACTTGTTACTAAAGTATAAAAAAAATTGATCGAAGAACTTTACTGATTTATAAATTTCGCTTTAAACCAAGTTCTGTTCTCGTTCGAGCCCTTTTGCATCGTGCTTTCTAAACTAATGATTTGATCTTGGCAACGAACATTTATGTTTTCTAATTTTAAAACATGCAGAGAAACATGCTTTAATTTCTTCAAACTGAATTCACTTACTGTAAGAAAAGAATGTTTTAATTTGGCAAACTTACTTCGCAATTTTCAATAATACACAAAAGCAACAAATATTAGTTTAAACAGTCACGGCAGTATTTGTTAACCGAACCGATTAGTTTACTCCCTTTATAATTTTGCGATCTACAATCCAGATTATGTTGCGGCTTTGTTTCCGATACTGGGGCAATATGTAGTTAACCTCAGGAGAGGAAAACTGAGATATTGTATCATGAAATTATTTGACATACTTACGTCGTTATTTGAATCCTGTGGCGTCTTAGGTGGTGTTGCCGATGACTGAATACCAACAAACAATAATGACTTGTTAATAATGAGAGGTGGCAATACATGCGACAACAAAGAGCAGTCGTTCACTAGAGCATAGGTCTACGTCAATTTATCGCTGGTCAGGGAGTGTAACAAGAGGAACGCGTGAAATGTAACTCTCAGATATTGATGAAACGTTGCAGGTCGATAAATTTCGAATCAAAAGATGCACACCCATGTTCGATATTATGTGCAGACACTCAATGGTTTATGAGATGTTTAACCCTTTCTCTACTATAGCCGACTATAGTCGCTGACCACGAATTAACTTTTGTATACTATGGCCGATTCTGGTCGCTCGACCATTGGATGTCAGCAAGTATAGTCACCCAGGAGATCGCATTCATATTTGCAAATCGCAGGTCTACAATCGGAAAAAATAATATTTATTGTATGCGTGCGTGGTAAATTAGATGATTTAACCCCCTATATATTATTGGAGAAAAAATTACGATTGATTACAGTTTTTCACTTTGATTTGAAAATGTTTTAACTAATAATTACCGTAGATGGATCGTGGTGTCGCTACAGTAATACAGTAATCAAATTTAATAGTGCAGCGATAACTAAATGAAATTAATTTTTAAAAATATAGATACATCAGTTTCTAACTTTTAAGTCATACATAGAGTCCCATAGAGGGTTAATATATAAAAGCCCGAAGAATCGTTATAGGAAGACGATGTGACATAAGTGATTGGTAAGTATTATGGTCGCGTTTTTCGCCTGAGACCTCAATAGTGAAGGGGTTAACAATAAAGATTGAATTAATGCGGTAGCGCGGTGAAATCCATTACAACAGATGGTCAACTCAAGGTTTTTGACAATGGTCGGTATGTTTTGTAAAAATCCGAGAGTTACACTTCATGTGTTCCCCTTGTAAATCAACATTTCGCATTTGGAGATTAGGAATGTGTGAAAACACGAAATACTCAGGTCAGATCGGACCAAGAATTTATTTCGGGATCGAAACGGGTCTTAAAAGTATTTCGAGACTCGAAAATATTGGATTTCCTGGAATTTCGAGAGTTCGAGGCACGTTTCGTGATTCGCTTAGAACGCCTATTCAATAACATTGATGTAAGAATAAAGGGCAGAGAGATAAAACAAAGTTTCTTCGGTAATTGTAAAGAATATGTTTATATTTCAAGAAATAAAAAAATGCAGTAGAATAAATTTCCGCCTCGTTTTTCGTTTCATCCCAGACTGATCATCGATCGATCGCTTTTTTTCCTTTTACGACTTTAGCTCTCTAATTTTGCTCGATACACACATTATACGCACATCTCGCATTTTCTCATTGATATATCGTTTTGTGTTATAATTTCAAACTTTTTCCACAAAATAACTTTCCTTTCCTTCGATCTTCAAATAATACATAAAAATTACTTTCGATTTGTTAGACTCCGCATTATATTTCTTATAATTTCATCGTTTAATCTGTAGGATTTTGAAATGCCTTAAAAATAAAAAAATGTGAATCCATAGTCGTGTTCAGCAAAGTTAGTCCCGAAACGTGTTTCAAGCTCTCGAGATTCTCTGGAATTACGATATTTTTGAGCATTCGGCCCGTCTTAATCTCTTGACCCTTTTTGAGTACAGAATCCTGATATTTGCGGGTTCTTAGACACTTTTAAAAAATTTCTTCGCATCAGGAGAATTGATAAACTAAAACAGTAAAAAAATAATGTAAAATGCATTCAATAATTATTTTTATCGAGTCAAACAGCTATGTGTGATAAGTATTATAGTTTAAAACAAGAATTTAAAGGAAGAGAATATCTTTTGTATTTATTTCTTGTACATTTTTTTTGTAAAATGTTAAATAATCACTTTCTCGATACTAGAATTCTTGTTTCTTGTCAATTTTGATGACACTAATATTTTAACTAATAAAAAATTTTCAATGTAAATGCAGGTCTACATTAACATTCTACATGCAACAACTAAATCAAAACCGAAATAAGTAGTACTGTGTTTGGTCAAACTGTCATTCTTGTAGCATATGAGCAACAAAATGAACACTTTATTATAGTTTATTACGTTATGAACAGATATATGTTGGAACGAAAAGCAAACATATAGTTAGAAAAATGTTTCAATGCTACAGTAACAAACACTACAAATGTTGAGTAATGTCGAGCGAAAATGTAATGAATCACAACAAATAGTTTAAAATTTAAAAAAGCACATTTCAATTTGTAAATAGATCTGTCTTTATAAATAATACCTTCTTTCAATATTTAGTTATGAAGATAGAAAGAACACAAACACAATGATTGAAAACAGTATTAAATTTCATTAATGTTGTTTTTAATTAATTTATGAAAATATGTTCAAAACAATATACAAGAATTTATGAGATACTTGTTTTCAAAAAATAAAAAATAAATTTTTTTATCCTTATCTATACTGTATGTGATTGTTCTTGTCTGACCCAGTTCAAATGATTCTTTTGCAAACATTATTTTATTGATTGTTTTATCCAACCATTCACAGTCTCATAAACTTTTGCATAATAATTAATAAATAATGTAGTTATAATTAAATATAAATTCATGAAATAGTTTGAAGCAGCAAAATTTTTGCTACTGTAAATTAGTAAGATATAAAACTATTAATTAAATAAAAAAATTAATAAACTAACGTTCTAATTTTTATCTATGCTTCTAGAAGCTCTTAGCTTTTCTAGAAAAAAAAAAAAAAAAATTTGATTTAATTAAATTCTTACTTTAACGGTGCCGCCGCCAGGAATGTGTTTAGCATTGTCTTTGGAACCAACTTTTGGTTTTGCTTTATCCTTGAAGTCAAGCTTCACTGTCTCTATTTTCTTGTCACCACCGCCAGGCTTGTATGTTGCGTTTTCCAGTGATCCGACTTTCGGTTTCGCATTCCACTGAAGCTTAACCTGAGCGATCTGTAATAAATTTTCAAAAAATAATTTTCAGACGATGAAAATATAATTTGATTCGTTAATCAATAATAGTTTTAGAGTATAACACTACAAAGGGTAATACTATAACGTGTTTTATAATACTGTGATATAATGTTAAGATTTTCAAATTTTTACAAACACAATAATTTATTAGACCTATGCATAATCTGTTAAACTGTGGTAATTAACATATTCAAATAATTTCTGCTGTTATCAATAACGGAAAAAGTATGTTTTAGAAGTTATTTCTAAAAGAGTATTGGCATATAATTGTCATAAGTATTGCAAAACTTTTGGTATTGCGAACATTTTTTCAAGATTGTATTGTATCGTAATTTTTCAATTGGTAATGGTTTTTGATATAAAAGTATTTTTCTTCAGCGCATAAAACATAAAATCATAATTAAATGAATTCAATCACATTATTAGAGTATGCAAAAGTTTCCATCGTTTTCCTATCAAATTGCTTTATTAATATGTTATACATCGTATAATATTTTTTGATCAAAATATTTTGCCACCGTGTATTACTTTTTATGATCGTCCACATTAAAGATGGATATTGTAGAAACGAGAATTGAATTTCGAATGGTACAAACGTGAAAGAGTATTTGAATCGAGCGCTTGAGATTAGGGTATTCAGTTTATCTAAAATGTACAAAATATATTTGAAATAAGACATTTCAACCATTAATTTTTACCACAGTATTTTTCATTTACATTCACAAAAAGATTACGCTTCTATATCAATCATATAAATTTATATTCATTCTATTTAGCGATATCTACATTATAATCTTGATATAAACTTTCTGATGCGATTGCATCAAGTGGTGGAATACTTGTGGATGGTAGTGTAAATACCTAAATAAATAAATTGCCATTATTTCATTCCGTGGAATCTTAAAGTAGAATGCAGTAGACGACCCTGAGTACCATGATACATTGGTGTCGATTGGTATTCGAGGATTTAATTTACGACCTCGCTATGTCTTGATCCGTACTATACCTAGTAAGTAAAGGTAACCCTCGTATAACACGGTTATTAAGTTCCTAAAAAATGACGTGCTGTGCGAAGTAGTGTAAAGAACAGGGTTAGGATCCAAAAATTAACAAAACTAGTAATTGTTGTAAATAAATGTTAATATAACAAAATATAACTAAATATTATATAGCAAAACTATTGTCCCAAAAGTTTCTTTCGTTTTATAATATTTTATATTTTACAATGCATTATTATTTTATATATAGGATCCATTTTGTTCTATTACCTTCCGCTGTCTCTTGTTTAACAAATAAGACTGCGTATTTATATAAAAGAAATTTTCGGAACAACCTAACATTAATATCATATAATACATAATCTATGTATATACGTGGAACAGAAAAGCACTGGAGGTTTCAAAATATATTTACTACTCTACGAACAGAATAAATTTCAAATTCTAATATTTAAAAATTCTGTTACAATGCTATTATATTATTTATAATATAATAATTATTATTTCTTCAAATCTAGCACAACGCACACTTGTTCGAGCGAAAAATATCGAATAATGGTGCTTGCGTTTGAAAATTTTCCTCACGTAGGGTATTGTACGGGAATTTGTTCAATTCAAGCCGTGTTAAAGCGAAATCATGTTATACGAGGGTTGCCTGTACACAGTTTGCCTGGATCGAGCGAGAGAAATGGTAAAATAGAAAAAGATAGAATGCGGGGATATGGAAGAAACATGCGTGAGTTAGTAGTTTAAGGGAACTCGCAATCGAGCCGTATCCATACTGCAGAAAGCTGTAGAAGTTTATGACCCATTTGCTCCGAAATTGCTGTAGCAATATCAATGAAATTTAAACCAAGTACTTTGTTAATAGTCTGAAATGAATTGAATAGGCAGTTTTTCTACAGTATACCTTTTTGATTTCTAATAAATCGTTTGAAAACTGATGAATGCTAACTTTCTTTCTCCGAATGTAAACATTATTTGCCAAATTCTTTCATATATTCTTTCATTTATATAAAAATTTAACACATGTCGTGCTCTCGTATAACCGTGTATAATGCGACGATGAAAAAATATTCATATCAGTACAGCTGGTATTTCGAGTGCAAAGGGTTGATCCTTACTGATTGCGAGTGGCAAATGCAACATGTGGCATTATCGTGTAACAGAATCACTCTGTTTCATTTTGTTGCAAAATGAGACTATTTCGCGATCAATTTCTCAGTCAATTGCCTCATTTGTTGATAGTGTAGGTCTGCGGTAACAATCTGTCTTGATTATAGCAGTCATCAGATATACACAGGAGTTGTTTGTGACCATGGATGTTTAGCCTTGATTATGACGCAGTTTGTTGGCCGACATTTGTACAGGACATTTTGCGATTAGATTCTCGTGACAAATTCGATTCTTTTTATTCTTTATCTTTCAAATCAAACTTGCCACTTTTCAAATGTCCACGCCACTTACGACATAAACATTCAGCTAACTTCCTTCTACTATACGTTTTACAAATTATTCTTGTCGCTTCATCAGTTGTTTTATGCTGATTAAACAAGAGGATGCATTGACGAATATGCATCTTATACGTTTCCATTTTCAATTATGCCTTTGTTATATGTTGCTTTTTATATAGAATATAGATTGACTGGTTAACACGTTAAACGCTACGACGATTTTGGCCGATTTTTCATCGGGTTGTGCGCTACTATATGTAGCGCTACAAATTCAAAAACATTTGATCGAAAAATAACGAAGACTTTAAGAATAAAATAATAAAAGCCTGCAAAGAAAAGTCGTACCTTTGTTTAACATATTTTAATAAAACCCATTAATGAATTGTAAGGTATTATTTTTTTAAATTGATACTGTTGATCCTGGGAAATCAACGACGCGACGTCTAAACGAAAAGTCCGTAGGAACTGACGCGTAAATCGGGACGTAGCACTTAACTGAGATTACCCTCAAAAACACTTTTTTTCGAAAATGTATATTACTACTGTAATTATTATTTACTAACTTTTAACTAACAATAATATAAAAAATATAAAAACACATCGCAATCTTTATAGAGATATAGGTAATGATACCTATCTGAGAGCGATGAAAACTTTTGTATACTTTTAATACATATGTATGTCTGTAAATTTAGAAATGAGATCATAAAATAAATTTAATGCACCGTTTAAGAGGCGAAGGTTACATATTTGCTGTTCCGTGCGTACAATCTATTCCTAAAATATTTTTCTATTTTATCAATCGAAATAAAAATCTTCTAAACGTCTAATGTAAGCTAGATTATATTTTATACAAAGATAGCAAAAACTATTTTTACTTGATATATAATTCTTATTTGATCGATCAATTTGATAGTGATAAACAATTAACAATCTAGCGTCGAAGCGAGGTCTCAGACTCACATTCAACGCATACATTTCTTTTAACAATAAGGTTGTAAAATTCGTCAATTTAAGTTAAGTGTTAAAAATTAATACGATGTTCCTGTCTACTGTTGTATTTGTTACGAAAATGTATAGATAATGTAAAGTAACAAGCAAAATTTTGTAGAATCTTACACATTTATGCAAAAATAACCTAAAGAAGTCTTGTAGACACCATCTTGGACTTTACGCCTCAAATATGGTTTCTCGTTACTAGAGGATTAAACATGTTGCTTAAAATATATGCTTTAAAATACCACATAATAAATTATTGTGCTTAACTCGTATTTATAACAAGACTAATTTAAATATTGCATAAAAAAATCGATTATCTAATTTAAACATACTGCCAAATATTCTGATTGTTGTTGTAAATTGTACAGTGGACTCTCGTACAACGCAGGGGATACGTTCCGTGTTAAACGGGACATGCGTTATCAGACGAATATGCAATTATGTGTTAGCTAATATTAGCAAGACGGCGTCGTTGTAACTTATTTGTTGATAACTAAATAGTGAAGTACATATTTTTATTTTAATTAAAATTTGAATAAGAATATTTTTCTCTTACGTGTAATATTTTTAAACTTGCATATTATTTCTTTTAACGAACCTTTTTTTTTAACTGTCAGCTTCGCTGTACATATACACTACCGCTCATAAGTATCCGGACACTGATTTTGCCAACTTGATCAATTTCTAGCGATGATACATAAATGTTAATAAAACATGTAAGTTAATAACAGTTTAATGACTGAAAGTAATATTTACTACCTTCTTAAGGAATCGACACATTGTAAATTGAAATTATCTCTTAATAAAAATTTGCCAATAGTGTATTAACACATTGACAAAACATACTAACAAGAGACGTTCGGTAAACCGAAAACTAAAAAAAATTTGAAACTTTGCTGATTTGTAGAGGACTTCGAGTTAAGTATCACGCTATTTTCTTTTATCTGCTGATATTCGGTTTTTTAGGGTGAAAACAGCCCTTAAAGTTTCCGGTATGCTTTCCTATTTTCCTATATATCTTGAAAACTATAACTGATATCAAAAAATTTTTACATTGAAAATTTAATGGTTTCCCATGCCTTAAAAAACTGTGTAATAAAATTGTTAAACATTTATTGTTTAAACAAAAACAAAGCCCTCGCCACTCTCATTTTTGAAAATTTTTATTTTCTTGTTTGGTCAAAAAATGTGCAAAATTTTATTGGGAACCATTTGAAAATCCAGTAACTTTTTGTTATGGAAAAGAAGATTCCTATGCTACGTCTCACTGTATATTAAGTATATTAAGGGGTGTTTTCACCCTGAAAAACCGAATATCAGCAGATAAAAAAGAAAATAGTGTTAAGTTTCAAATTTTTTGAATTTTTGGCTTACCGAACTTCCCTTGTAAGGCAATAAAGTTACGATCGAATAAATTCTTGCTTACATATTTTCGAAAATAAATAGTATTCTAAACATAGGTCTTAATTTAACCCATTCGCTGCCAAGGACGAGTATACGCGTCTTTGGCAGGGTGTCATGCATTGCCAAGACGAATATACTCGTCCTACTTTAAATATGTTATAACATGCAGGCTTTTGAATTAGCAAATTTTTTGTGGCTTTGGTAAACAATAACACTTAAAATATAAATGGCAATGGGAATGACTTTATATAATTTAGGCTTGGCAGTGAATGGGTTAAAGTTTGAACCGAACAGATGACTTTTTAAAAGTAACCTTTCATACATCGTCGTTTTTATTTTCATCTTTTCAAGATTTGAAATACAAAACACGAGAAATTTCGTCGTGTTCTCAATGTATTAAAATTAAATACATGATTCGTAAAAGGACACTGCTTGAATTAGCTATTGTAAAAGAACGTCGTTATTTAATCCATAGCTTAGCAATTAAACAACTTCAATATAAAGAACTTTTCAAATAACGAAACAGTTCCATAAGGTTTGTCACTTATAGAGCTTTAATGTCAGTTTTATTGAATATTAGCTGAGTAATTTATGCACAATGTTCAGTTTTACCCTATCAGAATATTTTGTTACTCATAACTGTAACGATAACAATTAAATAACAAAATTATAAATTACGTTCTGTCGAAAATAAGCAAGTGTCCGGATACTTTTAAGCGATAATAAATAATTAAACAACACGTAAGTGTACACATTTGCTTTTCTAAACAAAAAATCAAAAACTATGTCAAAATGTTAAATTTATCTTACACGTAACACGGGACAGTTTATCGCACTGTATGAATACTAATCGCAATTTTTTCGTCGCGTTATACGAATTAACGTTATAGCAGAGCGCGTTGATATGTCCATGTACTTTTTTCCCCCAATTATAATATTAAAATGATTTCTAAGATAGCTTAATGATACGAATAAATTAAACAACCAAAAGGATTAAATTAAATAGACAACCTTTTTGTCGCCACCACTGGGTGTGTATTTCTCATTTTTCGCGGCGATCTTCGGCTGTGCTTTACTGAAGTCAAGCTTCCTATTCTCTATTTTCACCTTTCCACCACCTGGTTTGTAACTTGCATTATCCAAAGAGCCGATTTTCGATCGTACTGTTTTTAGATTTGGAGAAGGCGCCGACCCCACTTGAATTTTGTTCATAGGCAACTCTGTACGATTCAACAAAAATTATAAATATACATTCTTGCAAAAATGGTTAAGCATTATAAAAATTCGTATTATTTTTTCATAATAGGTACATTAAAATATCGTAGATTTTTCGAAGTCACTTTTAGACTTTATGATAATAAACATAAAAAATGGTTTCATTTAAAGAACACAAAGAACAATTTAAACATACATACAACATATTATATATAAGGTGGTACACATAAAATAGAAACAGTTCAATATGTTGGAAACTGCATATTAATTTTAATTATTACGACTTTAAATATGATACGTGGGTCTTAGGGGCCTTTAGACTCGATGCAAACAAGCGAATTTCGAGCGCGTTTAAGAAATATTCCAAATTATAATATTGAATAAATTGCTGCATATCTTGCTGCATAAATTCTGTTCCTTGATTTCTTAGTGTAAGAAATACAATCATTTTCTAGGTCAGGTATTTAGAAAGATTTGTATAGGCGTTAGTAATTACTAGTGTGGAATATGATAATACACTTTGTCTACAACTTTCTATAACCGGCTTTTTATTGGCTTATGAGAAAAAAAAATTATAGTTAATTACAGTTTCTTAGCCTGACCTAAGAACTAGGAACTAATAACTGATATAAAGTCTGGTTGATACAAAGACAACGGTACTGAAATAAAATACAATAGTATAGTGATACAGAAGATTTAAGACATTTGGATATTTAACTTACAAGTCATAAAGCGTTATTGAGAGTTAATAACAAGAAATCCGAAGATTTTTAAAAAGAAAAAGAAAGATACCGTTTGTAAGTGGATGAAAAATTGTTATTAGTAATAATGAAATTCGTAGAGTAAAAAATCGAGTTTTTGACAATGTTTTGTGGTGGTCACAGCTTTTGCAATAACGTAATATGCGGAATCGCAGACAAGGGAGCGAGTTTACAGGTGCGGATACACTAGCGAGTAACTTGTGACACTTCTTGCGAGAGCAACTTACAGAAGTGTACACACTTGTCTGCAAATATTGACACAACTCACTTCCTGGAATAATTTGTGAGAGTGATTTCTGAACCTCTTGCTCAACAAATGTCGGGGGTGTCTACATTACTCAAAGTGAAAAATGCTGCAAGAAGGAATTATAAGCCTGCTCAAAATTTCAGTTTAGAAAGTTAGGTGTGCTGCTGCATGTATGGCAATTATTAAAAAAAAAAAAAGAAAAAACTGTACAGCGAATTAAAGCTCTTTTTTTTAAACTGTACGAATTGAAGCTTTAAGCTATAGGATACGTTATGTACAACTGCAAAATATATTCATGAAAGCTGACAACATTTTATTTTTAAGCGTATTTATTGATCCACTATATGTTCGTTGCAAGTGACGGTGTTAGACCCATGACGAGACTTATCAACATCTTTCCATCATAAATGCAAGAATGCATTCTCGTCGTTCACTCACCATTTGAAACAGTTTAACACTTTTTTCGATGACGCAGCGATAAGAAGATGGATCGGAAAGGTGAGCGAAGGTGGAAGCGAAGTATAGGTGGAAGCTAACGGCTCAGAGCTAACAAAATTGTCGTCATGGAAACCCGTGTTACCTTTCTCCGTTATCGGAACGTGAACAGATCGAGCCGTATAACATATAATATATCCTATATTAAAAAAAAAAAAAGAAAAAATCTGAATGAGAAATTGAATATTACGATGTAAATTCGGCATTTATGTAACCTTATTGTCTGGATTGAGAATGGAGGATCCCATACATCTCAATAAATTTTTACGTATGAATATAAGTGATTTTGAGTATCTGTTGAAATTTGCAGGTTCTATAATAATGAAAAGAAATACGAAAATGCATCGTGTTATTTCAGTAGGAGATCGCTTATGTATAACATTGAGATTGTTAGCGACAGATAGGTATAACAAATTTAAAAATCAAGTGAATTTTTTTCTCCCTCATCTGATAGCACGAGTTCTTAGCAAATATTTCGGACGCCGTTGGAATTTGGAGACTACTGTTCGAAAGGAAGGAAGTAAGAGGTTACACTACGTTTTGTTCTGCTAGCTATTATCTCAGACGTGTTTACACAAGCCATAAGAGTCGTTTACGCAAGAAATGTCGCAAATTACTTGCTAGTGTATCCGCACTTTCGACGATTCTTTGATAGGCTTCTGATGGATGAAAATTGGCAATCGGATACACCCAACTTCTTTTTTTTACACGGTTTTGAAATTAACAGGCTTTAAGAAAGAAAACCTGTCTCTCTTTTTTTACACAGTTTATTTATTCCCCCTGACACGATTTCAAAATCATTTTCTTCCTAGTGAGGATAGCGATTTTGGTCCAACTCGTCGTAAACATTTGCGCTTATTATCAAGTAGTGACGAATAATTACTAAATACTATTCCTAACACTTTTAATTTAAAGTATTTTATTTTATTTTATTATTATTATTTTTTTGCAATATGTATGCATTACCAGTTTTGTTGGATATTTTTAAATTTAAATATTAACCGTTTTAGTGCCACGCAGCGCGATCGCGCTGTTCGCGTACTGTGGTGAACCGTGTCGCTTTTTTTGGTCACGATCGTTAATTCGATTACGCTCGGTTCAGAATGTATCTTGTCGCGAATCTGTCAGAGTTTCCTCTCGTAATTACAAATTTTCTTTCAAATAATCGTAAACAACCTGCACAATTGGCTGTCTTTCTGATGAAACTGTTACGATTAAAAAATTGACTAACAATCTGAAGCGCGAGCGCGCCGGGCGGCATATTTCAACCAAAAAAAAGAGCAGCGCGGTCGCGTCGATCGGCATTACTCGCAGATAAATGAAGGAAGCGCTATCGCGCTTCATGGCACAATCCGACACGGATTTTTAAAAACCCCTGGCACCAAAACGGTTAAGATAGGCTAGACGACGTATCAGTAGCTTCTGAGTTCCAGGAGAAAAAAAGAGACGGCCTTATGCCCTAGTACAAGCGAATTTTTGGTAAAGTTCAGTTACAGTTAACTATGTGTGATTATTAGTTTCCATTTATGTATAATTAACGTTCATGTTTTTTAGTTCATAATTCAGAGTATCAAATTGAAAGTGTCCTCCCACCTACAGATTCCGTTGAAATATTTGGATTTCCTGTTTCTAATTAATTTTATTTTAGTTAATAATTGAAATATGTAAATATATAAATTTATCATGCAGGGTGTCTGTAAGTACCTTTAAGGAATGATTCTTGAGATAATTTCAAGCAACTTTTTCCTTTGCGAAAATGTCAAATTCGGCTTTGTTAACGAGTTATTAACGAAAAACACTGACCAATCACAGAACGAGCAAAGCGGCTGGCCACCAGCGGGAGTGTTGACTCCGCACCGTGCTTGTGCCTTAACGAACAACTCAGAATGTATCGAAGCAACCTGTTGGCCAGTGTTGAACAAAAATTATATCGAATATACTACTTAATTGTTATTCGCGTAGAACATATAAACTGAATTTCAACACTCGCCAACAATTGCTGCGATACATTCTGATTTGCTCGTTGAGATACAAGCACGATACGACATCAACGCTACCGTTGGCGGCCATCCGTCTTGTTTTGTGATTGGTCAGTATTTTTCGTTAATAACTCGTTAATAAGGCTAAATTTGACAGTTCGACAAAGGAAAAAGTTGCTTGAAATTATCTCTGGAATAACCCCTTAAAGGGACTTACAGACCTTTTGGGGCACCCTGTATATAGATACGTACATGTACCTCAAAACTTATGGAGTTAAGTTTTCGTCACTTATTTTATCTTTACTTCATCTTAGACAAATTTTGAATAACATAGAACGTATTTTTCATTCCACTATAGGAAACGGATACCTTTTTTGTAAGGTTTTTGAGAAACGTTCTCTCTTGTCCATAAGTCAGTAGATACTTAACAAATTTAAAATAAAGAAAGGTTTATATTATGGTTACAATATGATCTTGCTATTTGTGAGTTGTCGATGTCGTAGAGAAACTTGAATTATGCTATCTTTTTGAGATCTTACTAAAATTCTATTTCGATAAACATTCTGTTCAAAACGTATAAATATTTAGTGATTTACGCACAGAAGTGTATCTGCCGTGTAAAAACAAAGTTGGGTGCACTCGCCAGCTCGCGCCGCGAAATCTAATAAATCTATGGAAAAAATGTTTATAATTAAAATAATGGAAATCGCTCATTTTCGGATTCACAATTCGAATATATTTTCCACGTGTAGTTTCAATGTAGCTGGGAAAGTTCAATGTTCGAAATACAAAAAAGTTTCTAGCCAGCTTCGAATTGTTACACATCTGAGCATTCTTTTGTCGTTACGTGTACATTGCTCTCTTGTTCAATATCGCTGCGTGCCTGCTGTGACAAGGCACGACAAAGCTTGCTCGTCTGCATAAAACTTCAAATGTATGTTAAGTAGGGGGTGAAAAGGGTGTTGACTTAAAAATTTCAAATGGAAACCTAGATAAAAGGAATTATTTCCGTTACCTACGTTAGAAAAAAAACAAGGAAAGGAATTATTTCCGTTATCAATGTAAAAAAAAAAACAAGAAAAGGAATTATTTCTGTTATCTACATTAGGAAAAAAGCAACAAAATCATTTCCATTATCAACGTTAGAAAAGAAGCAACTTTATCTCTAACATTTCTTTTTTCGTTTATTCAAAGTTAGGAACTATTGAAGTTTGCAGTAAGACTGGGTAAAATCATTATGTTTGAATAATTATAATACATATTCTGAATTTTGAATGTTCGTAACTTTTAAAGGAATATTTTGAAGAAAAACGTGTTATAAAGATAAAATAACTTATTTTATCTAGGTTTCTATTTGTTATTTTCAACTCCTATTTCACATTCTACGGGAGGAGAAAGGAAATCAACTGTATCACATTTTTAAACATTCCATAATCAGTCACAAAAGTCTATATATATCCCATAAATTTGAAATATTTTAACGAAGGTGGTAACTCTAATCATTTTTTATATCAAATCGTGTGATAATTGAACTTACGATTAGACACATTTTAAAAGAATAATGCTATTTATTAAACTTAATAAGTAGAAAAAAAAATAGCATGAAAACGAAATATAAAAAACAGATTTAATATTATATTAATATTTTTTAGGTCCTCTATTGGCATCAATAATGGCCTACAATCTTCTTGGCATTGATAAAATTAGAGATTTTGTAATATCAGGTGTAATTTTGTCCCAGATCTATTTTAAATAAGTTTTTAAGGATTTCTTGTCTGGTATCGCATTTTTTTTCAGCTGTTTTATTCGTCCCAAATGTGTTTAATTGGATTTAGTTTTCGCGGTATAAGTAATTGATGCGGTACACTTCCATAAGTCACCGGACACTTAACAAATTTAGAATAGAGAAAAGTTTTTTATAGTTATAAAAAGAATTTGTTATTCTCTGATTGTTTACGTTATAGAGAACATTAATTTATACTGTATCTTTAAGATTTTACCGAGAATCTACTTTGATGAGAATTTTGTTAAATACTTACGTGTCCAATGATTTATGGACGAGAATGTATATTACATTAAAAATTCGATAAGTCCGACATACAAATATCGATGACTGTATGTAGATTTTTGTAATCGACTAGATAAAATTTGAGACCAGAACGATTAAAATCGATTGCGTATTCTCAAGATATTGAACTGTTTTCGGTTATGTGGGTCATTCTATAAGGGTGAGTCAGCGACTATTGTTATCTTTAATATTTCTAAAACTATGATGAAAACAGGGCAAAAATTTGTGTGACAAAAGTTGGATGCTTTTAGATATGTCATTTAATGCTTCAGATTAGGTAACCTTGAGTGAACTATTTGTCCAAAAAACGGCAATCAAAAAATAAAAAAAGAAAGTAACATCATATTAAAAAAAAAAAAAAAAGAAATAAAGATGACTTTCAGATCATCGAAGCATATCCATTTCTAAAAAACTGCTTTCGTTACAAAAATAGTTGTCCTACTAACATAGTTTTGAAAATATTAAAAGTAGAAATAATTATTGCTGTACCCTATAAATAATATTACACATTATGTGAACTGTTGCATGTAAAATTGTCAACTTCATCCATTATTTTATAAGCAATTATTTCCTGGAATACATTAGAGTGTTTCATAATTTAACTTGTCTTATTATACTTACATATCATATTAGTTTAAATATATATTTTTTTTAATAACTGGAATGTGGTTAGCAAAATTATTTCGAATCAAACTTCGATATTAAAAAGTATGATTTCTAAAATTTACGTTCAAATCAAAGCGATAACTAAAAACAATTACGGCTGTATGAAATAATCTTCAAATAAGTAAGATATAGATACGATAATTAGTAATTTGTTCATGCCTGATTATCATCTTCTTCATAATTTTTTCTTCCTTGTATTCTAAAATTTATGTTAAATAACCTTGAGTATCTGACTCATGTTTATACAAGAAAAATTACGTATAATTTATATAATTGTGCAAATATGCATCTGCTTTGTTTCAAAAAGTGTTCAAAATTATTATAGTTAACTTTCGTACATTAATGAAAGTATCAAAATAAGTTAATGATTGTTTCACACTTTCTATTAATAAGCTCTGAAATGAATATAGGACACGAACACTGTCTTGCGTGTCTTCAGATACTGACGAGATTACATAATAAACTTGGTTTCTTAGGTATTTCTAAGATATCATTTTTTACATAATAAACAATGCAAAAATTTGTTTAAATAATTGTCCAATATAATAGACTGTAACACAGTTGAAGGTATTTAACTTAAATGATTAAATGAATCGATTTCAAGAATTGTGCAAAATAAATTATTCCAATTACTGTTATTTATTTTTATTTGTATTTTTTTTAATATTGTTATTAATAATTAATTTTTATTCAATCATTATCTTAATATCGAAGCTGTAGAAATTACATATATCTGTCTTTGACAATTTATCAGATTTTTCTCACAATTTTCACAATTTTCATGAATTGTTTATATCATACATGAATTTTTATAAATACTACCGCCTTTAATAAAGAACGAATTCTCTTTAAAATATTGCTCTAAAATATATCAGTATCTGTTTAAATATTTGTTGTAAATTATGTTTTTTATTATCATTACTTAACAAATGAAATATTACTTAAATTTTAATTCAGTTTATGAGGCACATCTTTTATTTAAAATAATGTAAAAAATAACACACTATATCGATCAACGCGGGAACTTTGATTTTTAGTTTTAGTTTTAACAAAATAATAATTTTTAATTTGTATTTTTAAGTTAATTTAATCTGATATTTAATACAATATTACAAAAAGGGATAAGGTGGTGTAAAAGGCTTCGAAAACGTTCAAAGGATATTATATCGACGAAACTAATCAGGTTTGTTATGAAGAACGATAAATTGCAGTAAACATTTCAATAATACTTACTTTTCTTCTCCTGACCGCCTGTCGACGAAGGAGTTTCTGGAGTTCGTGGCAACGATTTGACGGACTTACTTGGCGATTTTACAGGTGATCCAGCTGTTGACCTTTTGTCGGCTTCTTTTGATTTAGAGGGTGACTTTTTCGTTGGTGAATCCCCAACACCATTTGTGGTTGGTTCCTACGAAAGTTATTACGTTATCTTATTAGTAAAATATATGAAAATATATATCACCAAATTGAAAGTTCAAGCAGAAAGTGGTGATTCTAATTAAATAATAGGTGGAAAATGTGGAGCGTTTTTTTTCTTTCGAAGCTTCGTTTTTGACTAAATCGATGTACAAGATTTATCGAGTTGTGGTACTTGCGTACGGTTTCACTTACAGTATCGGACAAATGAATTAGGACACTGACGTTTTTCTGTTTGTTTGTTGTCACGGTATCGTCACGTACTTATGTCACTCACATATTTCTTTACCATTTTAAAATATATATTTTATATTGAATTTTGTTACATTTAATGTTCTACAAGCATTTTAATCGAGTTAATGTTAATACACTGAATCATTTAACCCTCTATAGCCCGAATTTTGTTTGCTTATTGGAGAAAAAATTGCGATTGCTTACAGTTTTTCACTTTGATTTGAAAATGTTTTAACTAATAATCACTGTAGATGGATCGTGGTGTCGCTACAGTAATACAGTAATCAAATTTAATATTGCAGTGATGACTAAAGAAAATTAATTTTTTAAAATATAGATACATCAGTTTGTAACTTTTAAGTCACACGGTCCCATAGAGGGTTAAGTGTATTCAGAAATATCATTTGTCCGGTACTGTATATTTCGTGTTGTTACATATTTGTTATTTATACAAATTATTTTTTATATTACTGTTTATATTTGTCATATTAAATAATGAACGATAAACGACAAAATCGAATTATTTATTATTTAAAAATTATTTTTTATCGATACAAAAATTGTTTAAGAAATACCACGTTCTCTGAATTTAATAGCAATGAACTTTTATTCAACTACCTACGTTACGTTTATATGTATTACGCGAATTACAAGCAAACTTTAGCTCAAATAAGAAATTACTCTTGCGTTTGAACATTTGAAAACGCAAAATGCTTCGAAAAGTGTAATACGCAGGGTACAATTTTGTTAGCAGAGAAATGGGAATCATTTCTAACAATGCTTACATTAATAAAAAGATAATTTTTAAGCAAAACACATTTCGGTTTTATTCTTCATCTTTTATTATCTAATTCAACGAATACGAATAGCATATATAACTAACAAGTAGCTTATAGCGATTTCTGTTAGACGAAAACATAAATGAAACCGCATCTCTACCCGTATTCGACGAATCTATAAAATGAAAAATAAAAGTAAAATTGTTCCACATTTTCGTTTTATTCTGTCATGTAAAATCACCCCCTTTCACGATGTACCACCAGTTCCGTGACATTCCGTATAAATAAAAATACTTACCGCATTGGATTGAACCAACTCGTTTGTTACGCTGCCATTCTCAATTTCTGTAAAAGCAAAAACAGAGGCGATATAATTTGTTTGTTACATTAAAATACTAAAATATACTGTCGTATCGTAGCATTTGTGAAGCAAAATCTCAATACGATATTATAACTTTGTAAATTTTTACGAGAGACGTTATAAAAAAATAAAACTAGAGCTACTTCGCTTTTTTAAATCTATTTTGAACCTTATGATATTGTATTTTTTAATCTACTTTGAATCGTATGATATTGTGTTTTTTAATCTATTTTGAACCTTATGATATTATATTTTTTAATATTTTTATCTTCATTATTTTCTCCAGAATTTTTCTTAAATATAAATAAGAACCTGTTGTCGCTGAAGACTTCTTTTCCGATTCTTCCTCCTGTTTTATAGGTGTTGTTGCTCGTCGAGCTTTAGGTGTAACTGATCTCGACAAACTTTTCGAATCCGGCGTTGTTTTACCATCGCTCTTTTTCTGATCAGTCGAATCTTTAGTAGCGGCAGTCTTCTTGTTTTCATTCTCTTCTAACATTTTGTTATCAGTAGGCGATTTTGGTGATTTCGGTGATTTCGGAGAAATAGGTGAACGCGGACTTTGTGATGGCGATTTCACCGATAATGATCTTCGTTGCCCATTATCGAAACCTTTCACACCTTCTGGAGATTTTGGAGGAGACAGTATCGTTTCAGGAACTTTTCTCTTATCCTCTGATGGCACTAGAGACTCTTTCGGCTTACTTGCTTCCTTCTCAGAAGCAGACGAACTTACAGCAAGGCTTACTTTGTTCGATTCCAAAGAGTCTTGCGTAAGATTATCAGGATGGGAATCTTGCAAGACATTCTGTGTAGCTGGTTCTTCAGCTTTTTCGTTTGTCGTTTTGTTTAAAGGTTTCGAAGACAGGTCTTCCAAATCTTTCTCGTGTCGAGAATGATTAAGATCTGGTAATGCTTCCTTGCTTGGTTTTTCAAAGGATTTAGACAATTCACAGGATTTTTCTTGTTTCTGATTTTTATTCGTTTCTTCCGGCGTACTCATATGTGGCTTATCCGATTCCTTGGACGGTGGCTCTAATTCTTGTTCATTTGCATTCTCCTTCGTTTCTGTTGATGAATCTACATCTGGTTTAGTTTCTGATATGGGCGTTGACTTAACATCGTGTTTCTCCTGGCTCGTTTCCTTTTGATTCTGATTTATCACCTCTGCTGTATTCGCACGTGACTTATCCGGCAACATGGACGGTATCTTCGGCTCTTGTTCGTTTTGGTCTTTTGTTGTGTCTGCAGGTACACTTTCTCGTAATTGTTCCGGAGATTTGGACGACATTTTTGATTCGTGTTCATTCTGATTCCGATTCGCTTCCGCCGGTGTACTCGCACGGGATTTATCTGGAGATTTAGATGTTTTCAGTTCGTGTTGACTTTGATCTTGGTTTATTTCAACCGGGGTATTGGTGCGAGATTTATCTGCAGATTTAGGTGGGGTTTGCAGTTGGTGACTATTATCCTCATTTTGTTTTGTTGGCGTGGTCACTTGTGATTTCTCTGGAGACGCTGGCGACACGTTTAATTTATGTTCGTCTTGTTCCGATTCTGTCTGTTCCGATCGTTTAGTAAATTGTTCAGATATACTAGCTACACTTGCATTATCCAATTTCCTAATTTCATCTTTTGCAACGGCTGCGGTGGGCGAAGGATTCATTTCATTTTGTGTCGTATGTTTACTTTCGTTTATGTTTTTATTATTTAAGTTCTCTTTCTCGGTCACAATTTGATCTTCGACTAATTTTTTTTCTGGTTCTTCTAATTTTTTAGCAACTTTGTCTAACGATTCCATATGCGTTTTTTCATCCGGTTTCGCCGACGATAATCTATTATCACTTTCCGTCTCGTTGAAATTTTTAATAGGCTTTTTAGAACCAAAGTTCGCTGTAATGTCGCTAACTTTGTCATCAACTTTTTCCATGCTCACGTCAGGTTTGTTATTAATTTTTCCGTTTATCGTAGCTGTTTCTGGTCTTTTTGCCGGCTGAACAGCGTCCTTTTTCAACAACTTGGATTCGATCAAGTCGTCTTGAGCATTTCCATTGGTACGTGGTGATTTTCCGTCCATCACAACGTCATCGTCATCGTCGTTCTCTGCACTTTCTCGCACCTCGGTTTTTTCTTTCGAAACGGTATTCTCAAACTGTTGAAGCTTTCTCGAATTATCAACATCTGCCATTTTGTCGACAACTATACGCGGAGGTGTAGGCTTGTTATCTTCCCTCTTGGATGATAAATTTTGTTGAGATATATTTAACAATGATTCATTTCGTTGAATTTGTTTTTGTACGATATCTCGCGATCGAGCAAAAATCTCAGGATTGTGTCCCTGTTGAGGTATATTTTGATACTCGGGTCTTGGTTGCTGAGGTCGTTGAACGCTTCCTTGCAACTTTTGTGCTTGATAATTTCCAGGATGTGCCGGTCTAGGCCCCAGTTGTGGACCAGGACGTTGCCCGGGTGACGGAGCAAAACGTGGATTCAAAACGATAGGTGAATTTTGACCTTGTTGAGGTGGCTTCTGGGGAAACGAACCACCAGGTGGTCTTGGAGGCCCGTACGGTCTGAGCTGTACGTATTGACCCGAATTGGATAGTCCAACTGGAAAGCGGCTATCAAAACGTATTTGTCCTCCTGGTCTTGGTTGTCCTACAGGGCCATTATTTACAGGATGCCTTAATAATCCAGGTGGATTTTGAAGTCTCGCTCGAAAGACCGTTGGTAGTGGCGGATTCGATTGTATCTACGAAGTAATAGTTTTATTCACAAAAATTTGCGATGATGCAAATCGCGACTTTGACGTATTTGATATCGAAGCTTATCATTTTTGTATGAAAATTGGAATTTTTTTCCATATTAAAGTTAAACCGTATTAAACTAACAATTACTCTTAAGTGTACTTTAATTACTCTTTATTTATTTTAAACGATATTCATTTTTGTAGAACTAAAAAGGATCAGAGTTTCTTATTGCCTCAAAGAACAGCCTAAGTAAATTTGATATAGGGTAGATTGAGACGAATCGAATCATTTTCTTTTGCTAGTGAAAAAATAATAGTTAAGATTTGGAAAGTTAACTTTTTATTAGAAATTCGTAATTAGTTTTATTAAAACTCATTAAAAATTTTAACATTAATAATAAACAATTTTTTTAAACTTTAAAATCTTTCTTTTGGCTGAATTCTTATTTTGATCCGATTCGCCTATACCTATTTTTTTTATTACTTATTAATCTTTGAAGATATGTTACAGTGAAGTAATAATAAAATTTAAAAGTTGTGTGAAATAACCTCAGTGTACGAACTCTGAACATTATAACGATTAATAACTGAACGAGATGTAGGTACGCAAGTTTGAATCTCAAGTAATATAAATAGCACGTAAAAACACGAGAATTCTGTTGAATTATAAATATCACAATATAATTGTTAATAAACACAGCAACGAGGTGGCCTGATAATTTTAACGTTAATGTATATTAATACTAGAACTATCAACGATTAAACTATGCCCATTTCTACCAAAGAATTCAGAATAATAGGTACTTGGTAAAAATACGAGTATAAGGTGAAAAGGAAATAAATCTTTATTCGTACTGGTTAAAATGAAATACAAAACATTCATAAAACTGCACCATTGTAAATTAATAGAATTAATATAAGTAATTATAAATCAGTCATTTTGACCACTTATCGATTGAAATATCTCACAAAATATTAATTTCTTTTACACTGTGTTCTAATATTTCTTTGTTCAAAATGACACGAGGAGGAATCAATTAATTTAAAAAAACTAGTAGGATTCGTTAAAAAAAAGTAGCAGTACACATTGCAACTGCAGTGATGCACTTGTATAAAAAATTGCACGGTACGACGATAGAGTTTGCCAATCAAGGCAAAATTTTCCACTACAATTTTTTTCAATCTGCAACACGAAGAGAGGTATAGTTCGATCCAATTGCTAAACTCACCCTGTACACCAAAAGCACTATTAGTCCCTGGAGTACCACAGTAAAAGTTAAATAACATTGTAAAAGCTTATAATATTTTTTCGTTCAGAAATTTCTCAATTTAAAAGTTACAAACAGTAAGTTTTTCTCATTTATAATTTATGGTGATAATTTTCTCGTCTTCGTCTCTGCTTAAGCTATAATAATACGATCACTTAATACAATCACGTTTATAGGTTTTTATTTTTTGAAATTGTAATTAAAGGTGATATCATTTCAATTTCTTATCCAAGACTTATTGCTATTAATTTCCAATTTTCTTCGTATTTCTAACAATTATTGCTAGAAATATTTGTACCAAAATTCAATAATTATATTAATTAGAACAATCAGTTTTAATGATCAGATAATATATAGAAATAATAGGAACAGAAGGTTGAATGTGCATGGGAAATTCGAATAGTCGATATTGGCCCTGAGCCCATCGATCAGTCTGTAATACAAAACAGTGACGTTTCGAACATTCGTATTTACCGTACCTGCCACCGTTCGACTTTCTCTACACGTTATGGGATTAAACCACGAATGGCTATAGTATACCATCGACATCCATCGCGATTCACCGAGGCAATTTAGGGTGGCGTGACCTACAGCAGTAGCTTCTCTTTAGAACACACGGCTGTTTACCCTCGTTTCTTTGCGAAATTTATCAACGAAAACATTCAAAAAGCTCGTTGAAATTGTTCGGACGTGTACGTTGTAAGCACCAGACTTTTTGAATGGCGTCAGGTGGAAACACTTTTGTTGAGCGATGAAACACCACCGTCGACCTCTTTTTAGCAGCAATAACAAATTATAATGTTTCGCCCCTAAAGATGCTAATTATGTTATTGCATACTTCTAAATAAAGCAATTTTATTCCATTACATATAACTGGATTAACTTTATTATTATTTATTAATAATAAAGGATAAAATCATTGCAACTGTTTATATCTGTAACTTTTCATTTGCCAAACGTAAACGAGTGCTTGGATACTTTTAATTGGTAGCTTAAGGCGGTGTTTCTTAATTTTGATGAAACCGCGCTCTTCTAAATTCTTTTTGTATAAGACGCAAGGCTGGTCCCAACAAAATTTGTAAATACCTTTTAATTTTTTTTTAAGTTCATACAATAAATCAAAGTAATAATTAATTATGACATTATTCTCTTTAGAATATTTCCACTATAAAATATTCATTCATAAAAAATGCTTAGAAAACAAAAATGACAAATTCCAGGGGAATCATTTGTGGCCCAGTATAACTGATTAAGAAACACTGATTTAACCCTGTCTTCAAATTCTTTTCGACCTAAGCGCGCTCTCATTTGACTAAAAAAGTTCCTAATTCTGATTCAAAAAGTGTGTTTAACGTAACATTAAAAAAAGGAAATTCGCATATTGACAATAGCTCCTTGTACATTTTTTTCAAAATTAGGAAACTTTTCAACAAAAGAAAAACTCGATTGGGTTAAAAATGACCCAAGGCGTACAACAGCATTAAGATGTTTCTATGAATAAATATGTGAAACATTTAAATACAATTAGTTTTTTAACAATCTATTTCTATTCGATTCATTTGATCTACAGGTTGGTAAAATTTAAATAATATAAATATTGTAATCTCACTAAGCTTATTTAATTCGTTGCCACCCGAAAATTGTAAGACACGCGGCATGTGTCATCGATTCGGATTCTTATCGTCAGCCAGACACGCACACGTCATACACGCTGTCTCGGCGTTCAACGAAGAATACCTAGTGGTAGTCGTCGACTATACAAGGGTGGTACAGTGTTGATCAGAAATAAATAACTCGCTCGGAACAGTCGATTATTAGAAATCAGGAATACTATTCGGCTTGACTTTGTTCTCGAATAGGAGAAGAGCGAACATGGAAAATGAGTAAAAGGCCTGAGATAGTGGCAAACCATAATGGTCAACCGAGCAGCGATATTATTCTTTGGAAAATGAACACGTCGGAATCGCTAATATTAGAATGAGAAAGCATTATACATGTTCTATTCTTTTTCTATTAAAAAACGCAACTGGTATACACCGCAAGATGTCTCGTGTCGATAATGCTTCGACAGTAGCAGCTAATGTGTTAATGACAATGTTATGTTAGCAAAAAAGTAAGATAAATTCATATTTACGATTATCGTATATTTTCAAGTAAGTAAACTTCCAAAATTATAATAAATATGTTACATGAAAATTGATGATAACCCCTTGCTTTGGTGAAATGTGTCGAATTCTTTTAAACAATCGATCCGTTCACAGTCTGCTCTTCTGATGCGAAATGATAGATGAGAATCAAAGGAAACGATGAGCGTCGTTCTCATTTTCGACTCCACCGCTTCACTTTGGTTGATTTTTATTCTTCCAAGTTTAACGATTCACTGGTTTAACGCTTTGTGAACGAATCATATTAAAAGCCTATGACTCGTAGCCAGTTATGATTCTATCAAGGAAATTTCCATCTTCATTATTTATATCGACAAAATTTCTGGACGCAAAAATACGCAATTTTTTTTATTCCGATGCGAGAAAATGCGAGATAAATTTTGTACACATTCTTGCTAAGGATGTTACGAAAAATAACGCGAACTATTGTTTTGAAACGTTCAGTTCTTCAAATATTATTCTACAGGGTGTCCCAACAACAGTGTAAATCCCTTGAAGGAGTGATTCCTGCGAAAATATCAAATTCGGCTTTGTTAATGAGTTATTAATAAAAAAACACTGAGCAAACTGCCGGCTGGCAACGAAAGCGTCGGCCTCGCGCCGCGCTTGTGCTTCAACGAGCAACTCAGAATGTACCAACGTTGCCGAGTGTTGAATAAAAGTTATATCGAATAAACTAATTAATTGTTGTTTGTGTAGAACAAATAAATTGAAATCATCTGAGGAATCGCCCCTTAAAGGGGCTTATACTCTTGTTAGGACACTCTGTATACGTTAATCGTTGGTCTTTTAGCAAGAAGGTTAAGCACAGTTGTACATTTTAGTCCGTGTTGCTTGTACAGAGACGTCTATTTTTCTTTGGTCATCTTCCAACTATTCTCGGCCAACACGGAAACGTCTATACCACTTGCACACAATTGTCTTGGATACACATTGAATACCACAAGCTTGTTGCATTAATTTAAAAGTTTCGGAAGCGGTTTTGCTACATTTAACGTAGAACTTCTTTGCAGTATGTTGCTCCATTTTCCACGCTCTGGCGAGGTTAAAAATTTAACAGAAATAAACCACGAGTACAAAATGGTAGAATGAAATTATTTGGTATGTTATAAACTAGATGGAGCGTCTTAAGAATGAAAAAAAAACCATTTCGGGTATTTTCTAAACACACGATCATTTTTAATTGAAACTATTTTTCACCAGTTTTTAAAAATTGTTTATACAAAATTTCAGTCTCTGAATAACGGTTTAAGATATTAAATGTTTCAGTTTTTGAATATCGACTGAAATTATTTGGCGTATCGTTACTTTACGCTCCTTGTTTATGGTTAGCTTTAAAATAGTATCTAATGTTTATTAATATTTTAAAATAATAATTTACAATAATATTCCATGAACGTTAATAGGTATAATTAACAATAAGTATGTAATTAATATCAAATTTGAAAGTCGATTGGCAATTAAACATTATTGGGTTTTTTATAATTACTAACTCATAAAATACCTGTTTAATAGATAATTAAAAAATTAATTATATCGAGGTCTCAGTATATTTATGTTAATAATTTACCAGTAGTGAATATTCTATATAGATATATTGTTATTATAATCTTTGTACAGCAATTATTTTCTGTGAACCAAACACAAATAATTTTTAATCGACCAGAACTTTTTTATTAATATTACATTCTTTAAAGAAGTAAAGAAAAAAGTATCACGATAACATTAATAGTAACAACATCGACATACTCGATATTTATAATTCTGAGATAAATTTATAAAAATTTTTTAATAAAATTTGTTTTTTTGTCAACGAAGATGCTCCGGGTATACTAGATGTTCTGTAAAATTGTAGCTTACCGCATTCGGTTCGCGGTTTGACGGAGGTTTGGCCGCGTTGCTTGCAGTTTCTTGCGAATCCATTATCAATTCGTTTATACGTAATTAGAGTTTACGTTGACTGGACGACTCGTCACCTCTGACGAGATATTTCTCCATAAACCTGTTGTGTATCAATGGGAGTCATTGCATCAAAGAGATCATAGAACTTTACACAAGTGCTAATACTTACAACCAGTCTACATACGTTGTATCTAATGAATCTTATTGAATGAAAGACGCTACTCTTGATGCGTGAATCATCGTGTCTCAATGCAAACGATGCTTCAAGAAGCTTGTTTAATGAAACCATTATTAATGAACTACTTCAGTGGTTTTAATAATTGCGCTAGCTTCGTTCGGCATTCTTCCAAAACTTTGGAAGATAAATTCACTTTCTTAACTTCAACTCTCTTGAAACTTAAACTTTTTTATACATTTGCATATTTCAGTTAATTTCTTACATAGTTACTGATACTGTATTATTTTTTATTTATACGCTATGTTAGTAGTTTTTTCTTAAACTTTGACACATTTAGAACGTGTACTATCTCAATAGTTACAAAATTATTACAAGAGTAAAGTTTTACAAAAATCGAATTTTTTATATTATTTCATAATATTAGGTTGCTGGAAAAGTTCTTTCCGTCGCAAAGCGTACTGAAAAATTCAATTTCTTGAAACGTATTATACTCCCTTTGAACCATAAATTTTACACTATTATTTGCAACAGTTTTTCATTCACCTGGGAGCTATATGGTTCCTTCTTTTTAAAAATTTGACGATTTTTTACCCATTTACGGGTAATTCTCGTATAACACGGTTATTAGGTAACTAAAAAGTGTCATATGAGAATTCATAGTTATACGAAACACCGAACTCGTACAAAAAACAAGATTAAGATCAAAAAATTAGCAAAACTATACTGTTGTGTTTTTACAACTAAAAGAAACATGTTTATTAAAACAATCAATAATTGATCAATTTATTATATATGAATATCATATAATACATAATTTATGTATATGTATGGTGAAAAGAGAAAAACATTGAAGGTTTTAAAATATGTTTAATCCTCCACGAATAAAGTAAATTTTATAATTTAAAATAAATTAAATTGGATAAAAAACGTAGAATAATGGTGCTTGTTTTTTAAAATTTTCCTTACGGGACATATTGTACGGGAATTTGTACAATTTTCGAACCGTGTTAGAGAGAATCTGTGTTATAGGAATGCCGTGTTACACGGAGGATGTTTGTATCTACATTTCTTAATTCTTAAATGTTCCTTATCACTTTACTATTATATTTTGTTACTATACCACTGTCTTTTCGTTCGTGTTCGAATGTGTTCTGAACACATTATCTATAGTAATTGTTAATTCCTAATTTTTAGATCAAGCTGAGAAACCGAAATCGTGTACAATTTTTTTTCTCGGAAGCAATCAAAATTCCAATTATAGAGGATTAAAGAAAGAGTATCTGACGTAGCCTGTGCCACCAGCAATGTCAAATGCTTATAAAAATCTCTCCAAATTCCTGATCAAGAATATGCTGACAAAAATATTTTTCTGCAGTTGTTTAAAATTTCTAATAAGGAAGAAAATTATTGAATCTCTCAGACTAAGAAATTAAAAGGCAGAACTTATGCAACAACCTAATAGCTTGAAATAATATTAAGAAGAAATTTTATTTCAAATGTATCGAAACATTTTTTAATTATTGACTTTTAATAAAGTTCATTTGTTGTACAAAAAAATTTGTTTTTCCGTTTTTGTGTTACAGCTGTGTATTAAATATTTTGGAAGATTTCCGTACATTTAACACGTTTACAATTTCACATTTATACAATTTCTGTACATATGACAGCGTGTTGGAAGAATGAAATTATTGAAAGTTCAAACTACCAGATTTTGTGAATCATTCAACGACAATTGGAGGTGCAATTTGCTCGATTGTTATTTCTACCTGTTTTGATACTTGCTTATGTACTGCGTGCGTGCAACTGCTGTTCCCTTTAATTAATAATTACCAAGAGCTGTACGTGCCTAAAAATACGTTATTCGCTAAATGTATCGTGATTACAGTACTGAAGTCAGCGTCAACTTACTTTCGGTGTACTATTAGTGCGACTATTATTATTGTGAATTTCAACGTGCTGAAATACAAATGAGCTTGCGTTTTTGTTCCTCATTTATAGTGTCTAATAATGAAAGAAATCAATAATTGTTATATCGACACATAAATTTGGAATAGAAAGATAGATGGATAGATATTTATTTTTAGTCTCTCGGCCATAAAATGGAACTCGGTTTACAATTTAATCTTATTCATTCTCTCTGCATACACTCACTCACACTTCACACTTATTATACGTATATCTCATCTCGATTATATCATAATCTTATCCTGGTTCCTGCTTGCCGTAAATAAAAACTTAACCGCTAACCTGCCGACTATCTTTTCTCCTATTTCATTTCCTTCTTTTCTTCTCTAGTTTTCCAAGCCACTTTACTACATTCTTCATACACTTTTCATCCAGTAATTCCTCTATGCTAACTCCTCTTTCAAATTCCATACATTCTCTTAATATATGCTCTACGTTACCGAATTTATTCCCGCATAAACCACATTGCCTTCTCTTATCTTTTTCCCAATATCTATTCCATTTTTCTATCGAACCACATCTCGTCCGTGCTAATGACTGTCATAAATTTGTAATAAAAATATAGTTTAGTTTTATACCATTTACGAGGTGCTCGGATGATCAACGTGCACGGTGTCCGCGGTAATACTGGACAGTTTTCTATTCCCTAACGTATTGCAGACACCAATATGTTCCGATCAACAATCTAATCCAATTAATATTAACAAACACATATATACTCTCCGAATATATATCTACTGACAAACCATATAAAAAATATACTAAAATACCTAACAGAAATAAAGATGTACAACCAAATCCGAACAACTTAAACCGTCGCCGTCGCTAATCGACACGTAGTAGACGCAATGTAAAATTAATACTAACATCAATAACAATAAAAAGAACTTTTTTAAGGAAAATCGCATGATACAGGAGAACACGTTTTTATGGAAGCGAATTTTGTTTTATTCCATTATTTAATAAGATACGGAGATAATGTTGCTTTTTCTTTTAATAAAACTATATATATTTTTTCATTTAATAGTGCTTTTCAAGACGAATTCATCAATTCTCTATGTATACGATAGATTTTAATTAGTTTTTTAGATATTGGAGCTTACAAATTTATTGATACTTATACAACCAATATTTCATTGGGAAAGGAAGCTCGGCTGGTGATTTTTATCACCGAAGAACTACGTACTAACACTAGAATTACCGACTATTAAAGTACACGTATTTCAACCAAACAATTAAAAATAATAACCATTTGAAAAAAAATATAAGGGAGATAAATCTTTATTCGTATTTGTTACAGAAAAACACGATAAATTCTTAGAAATGCATCACTGTAAAATGAAATTTATATAAGAAATTGCAAACCAGTAATTTTTACTATTTCAGTAGTTCTAGTGTTAAAAATCGGCATTTGGAACAAATACGAAGAGTCTGGGTGAAAATATAACAGGTCTAAAGGTCAATACGTTAGGAAGTAAAGGACTGTTCAGAGTTACTGCTGACACCCTGCATATTGTCGATATTTGAAGATTCTCAACATTATCGTACGTAAGGGACCATCAGACGACCAATATATGAATCGTTTAATGCAAAGTAATGTATGTCAAAAAAGTTGTTTACTGGATAACGAGGGATGAAGTAAGAGTTCTGTAAAATGCAATAATATAAAAAAATATTCCATCTTTTTAATTAAGCCTTTAAAGTTACACCTTAAGATAATAATATCGTTTTCCCCCGAAAATAAAAATACAAAATCATTTTATGTAATATAGTTGTATTAAACCAAATAGGCAAAAAATGAATTTACACCACTGTTACATTAAAGTGTCTGGTATATTGACAATATAGGATAAGTCCGTGATAGCTTTGGAAAGAATTAATCTAAGTAAAATGGAAAGATTCAACTTTTTGGAAAGAATACATTGTATTATTGGTTTTTTATATTTTTGTTGTTTTGAGCAAATTAAGACAAGGCATAAGTCATTTAGAATATATATAAATCATAGTTTGCGACATACTAAAATATTTATTTCTGTTTTTAATCAAGTAATACCAACATTGCAAATGGACTCACCCACATATTCGGGTTACAGCGTTCACCCATTACAGATGAGACCGATCTTGAAAAATATCAAAAGTGTAGCCCGTACAAAATATAATACAGGAGAAAATTAGTTGACATGTTTTTTTTTAATCTTCTACATAAACTACAAATTTTCTCATGCTTACAACGTCTATCATGAAAGCAATGTCGGCATCTTACACTTAACCCAATCCTCGTTTGCGAAAGAGTTCCAAACAGTTTTTTTTTAGCTATACTTTCTGGTATGCACAAAATTTTAAATGTATGGCGACCCTCCTACACTTTGTCACCAGAGGGATTCCACAACACCGACTTTTTAACAACTCCTCGAGAACTGTACGATTAGTACTTATACCGATCCCTCTCCTAACTTCCTGCTAGGATGCCTTACTGACGAGTCCACTAGCAGGCCCTGGACGAAACGCTCTTCCTATCCTTTTTTTTTCAATTCACCCGCCACAAATGTAATTTATAATATATTGTAAGCAATAGAGAAGAGATATATATTTTGTGAACACCGTGCGTCCACTTAGGACGGCCCTTCCCTTTCCTTTTCCTAGGACACTTCCTAGGAAAAGCCCAGGAAAAATGCAGTTTTGAGCAGGCACGTCGACCAGAGCAGGTACGTCGACCAGAGCAGGTTAAATAAAATATATTATTCACTAATAGTTTGTTTTTAAATTTCTTCTCGCCTCGCCTGTCAGCCTTCCTTACAACATATACGGTTTTGCGGCAATGGTCAATACGAGAATAATAATAAGCCGATGTATTTGTTTTATTTTGAGATATTAATCTCGGACTTATCCTATTGTTCATCTGAACGCCCCATTAAAAAATGATTGCATTAAAATACGTCTTCCTATCTTATACATATATTATTTGAAAATTTTTATTTTTTATAATAACAAAAAAATTAGATACAGTAGGATATGGACCGAGGCGAATCGAATCATTTTCCATTGATAGTGAAAAAATAACAGCCAAAATTTAGAAATTTAACTTTTTATTATAAGTTCGTAATTAACACCCATTTAATTTGAACATTAGTAATAAACAATTTTTTTTAACTTAAGAATCTTTTCGATTATTGAATTCTTATTTTGATCCGATTCGCCTGGATCTACCCTACTTCTTTGCTCAAAAGTTTTAAGACAGCTCTTATACTTGTTGCAAATCCGGTAAACATTAGATAATCGTTGAAAGATATAAAATAATGTTATTCCATTTCATACTTTATACAATGAAGAAAGTATACGATGCTGTTAATTAGAAATTTCACTAATAATAAGAAGTAGGTACGTGTAGTTAAACGTTCCTAATTTACACCAGACATTAAACTTTTATCAAAGTCCTTTGAGCCGGCACGTAAATGCCAATACCACGAGATATTCGTTTTGTACAAATTTTTATACAGATTTTCTACATTTATTTATAACGTATAAGAAATTTTACAAATGTGTAGAAAATAAATATTCTGTTATTAGTTGTAGAAACTGATAGCTAGAAAACCTTGGGATGTACTTAATTAAGTATTTCAGGTGCGAATGATTCACCAGGGAACAACAAAAACACGAAGAAAGAAAAGAGGGGTAGAAAAGTTTTAGAGGTTGAGAAGGTAGAATATATGTAACGGTTCTAATTCTAGAACAAAAGAGGATCATATTTCTACGTGTAACGATAGAAATGATTAAGCTTGGTAAACACATTTTTGTAGATATCACGAAACTGTGCAGCCCCACACAACATTAACCTACTCTTTAATTTTGCATGTTGTAATATGATATAATCATTTGAAATTTCGTGTAATTCTATATTATTTTATCAAATTCCTACTGCTGCAAAACAAATTAACACTAGAACTACCGTCAAAATGACTGGTTAGTAATTTCTTATAGAAATTTTATAAATTTACAACGATGCATTTTTGGGAATTTTCTGTGACTTTTTATAAAAGAATATATACAAAGAATTGTTACCCTTATTATAGGTACTTTTTCAAATACCTATTATTTTGATTTCTTTGATACAAATAAGTCTACTTTAACACGTTGACTGTCGTGGAGGCGACCGGTGGCCGGCACTGGACTTGGCTACAANCTTTCAGCACGTGAGTGCGACGAATCTACTCCTTTAATAGGAGCTGTAGCTACCAAGATGTTCAAGACGTAACAGTTGTAAACAATTTTGTAACAGATTTTTAATTATATTAATTAGACTGACATTAATTAAAATTGATCAAACTTACTTTAATTAAATTAATTTAAGGAAATCACATTAAATGCTTAAATTAATTTGTAAAAGTCGAATTAATAAAAAATGAAATTATTTTTTAATATTTTTTATATATTTAACAGTAGGTATAACGAAAACATAAAATGTTAGGATTTTCAGTGAAGATTCTTTATAAACGTACTGTGCTTTAGAAAAGAATTATTTATTTATTTTCATTATTCTTATTAAGTGAATCAGACAATTTTCAATATTTTAAATGTTTTAAATTTCTATTTTCTTTTTATTTTTAAGACAATAGGTATAGAACAATGTATAAATTTGTTCGTTTTTTAAGAGCCTTATTAATAAAAAGTATTTAAAAAAAATTGTATAGAAATATAAAGATATATTGAAAAATAATCNAAATGACTGGTTAGTAATTTCTTATAGAAATTTTATAAATTTACAACGATGCATTTTTGGGAATTTTCTGTGACTTTTTATAAAAGTGCCATGGGGGCCACCGGTGACCGACGACGCGACCAATAGTAAAATACTGATAAATTTTAAAATAATACCACTGTTACTATAGTGGTTTGAAGAAATTAATGCCACACAGAACACGCAAAAATAATTTTATCAATACAAGGAAAATATACATATCATTTTTTTCAACATAACATACATCGCATAATAAAAAATTCAAGTTGGCGCCATGCACAAACCACGTAAAATGCGCGCGGCAGTCAACATGTTAATCGCCGGTAGTTCAAATGTTAATTTATAGTTATCAATTAAATAACAAAATAATAACGTAGATTTATTTTCTGGGTTGTTTCGATCCCATGATAAATCTGAAGAACAGCAAGTGGTTAATAAATCATTATAATACGATAAATAATATGTCAGAGATTTATTACAAACTTTTAGTATTGAATCTTTTTTATAAATGAAATTACCTTTTTAAAAATAATTGCAAAAAAATAGTTAATAAATATGTTACATTTTTTACTGTATAATAAATCTCATGGCTCATTAACTGTAGACAAATTCCTTTGTTAAAGCCAAACAAAGGTCTGCACTAGCATGTCTGAATATTTGAAATCTACCGAACGATAAAAAAAAGTCGGTTTAATTAAAATATGAGGGCAATGTATCGCGGTCATTCATACTTCGTTAATATAATCTGTAACCTTCTAGTAACCTCCAGACACGTTATCAGTCAAACCATCTACTACGTTTTTGTTACTTCTTAAATTTATTCACGAAACTAGCCAAGAATATTGCCAACGTTCTTTTTACACTTTTCCGTCTGCACGACCTCTCCCACAATTTTCTGAATCTATACAGGCGAGAATTTCGTGTGAACTACGATTCAGTGAACACGTGATCGAGCTATCTGATGGTCAAAAATAACTACTTCCTTCGAAAACAACCCATTTAACTAACCCTATTGTGATTAATGCGATCTGTAGGGTAATATTTTTGATCAAAAACAGTTTGTTTTTTGTTTGCGTACTTTTTTTATTCTTCTTCTTCATACCTTTTACTTTTTTAATAATTTTTTTATAATAAATGACACTATTCAAATTACAAAGCTTTGATGGTTCATTTTATTTATACCCTATACTATTTTAATAATTTTGTATAATAAATAACACTATTCGAGTTGCAAGAATTTGTTTGTTTTTTTCTTTAAACCCTATACTTCCTTAACCCTCTATGGGACCGTGTGATTTAAAAGTTTGAAACTGATGTATCTATATTTAAAAAAATTAATTTTCTTTAGTTATCACTGTACTATTAAATTTGATTATTGTATTACTGTAGCGACACCATGATCCATCTACAGTAATTATTAGTTAAAATATTTTCAAATTAAAGTGAAAAACTGTATTGAATCGTAATTTTTTCTCCAATAAGCAGACAAAATTTGGGCTATAGAGGGTTAATAACTTTTTGTAACAAATAATATTGTTGAAATTGCTTAAAATGGAATACTTAAATGATATTAATGGAATAAAATCAATAATCATTAAGATTAATGGTAATTAATTATACGGAAAATTTTTCAAGATCTAAGCATTTTATAATATGTTAACTTTTAGGTATTTTTGTACAAATTTTTAGAAATATGATAATATTTACAATGTTTCCTTTCCTTTTTTATAAAATAACTCTATATTATATTGATTTTTAAACAATATATGTATCTTTAACTATACATATATTCATAAACATATTTGTGAATGTATTTCGTTCGTTACGTTGTTTTTCTTCATTAAAAATTAATAAACGTAATTAATGAAAGCTTGTTTTAGTTTGAGTTAACGAATATATAGAGATCTGGAAAAATTACTTAAAAAATACTTGAAATTAAAATGAAAGTGGATTCACACTTGACTGATATTTTGTATAAAAGATTATTATCCAAGTAACCGTTAAGGACATCTTATTGAGCTGCTCTAAATATAGGCGATCTCGTTGGAAATACCAGATCAAAGCAACTTTAAATGACTTTGTGACAAAAAAAAAGAAAAACAAACAAATCTGAAGGGTTTTCTTCTTTTAGAAAGACATTGTGCTTTATAAGAAAATGAAATCCCCGCCACAGTACTTCAGTCTTTCATATCATTGCTAATAACCACGTATGTACAGTTGATGCGATATTAAAGCTTATTTAAAAAAATATATGGGTATACTATTCAAGTGTTTTATAAATTTATACATAGAAATTTTGCTACCGATTTCTGCAACTCTACTTTTGTTATTAACATTAAATCGATTCCAATAGCCAATAAGTAAAATGAAGCCGTAAATCTTTAATGAAATCTGGCGAATGATAACATCCTTAAAAAATACAATATTCACTTAATTATAAGAAACAGGGAAGTCATACGTATATTATAATTATAGTTATTCTTTTATAAAAAATTTTCAATCATTGTTTCCTTTTATAATTAAACCGATTTTGCAAAAGTGATATAAGTCCACCTTTCTTCATTTTGAAATATTTAATGTTTTTCATTTTACCCTATTTACTAATCTTTTAAAATCTTAATAAGCTTGTTTACTGCTTTTAAGATTCTAAATATACATGTCTTTATTATGTGACTATTTTTATTAATGTTTTTTTTAAGTACTTTTTAAAAGTATTTTTTAAGTTTTTTTTAAGTAAAAGTAAACTTTTAGGAGCTCCAAATGAACTTATGCCATTTTTAAAAACAATAAATTATCGAAACCGAGACTAATGGTAAATTTAAGTAAATTTTTCAATTGAAATACACTTTTCCAAAATGCAATTGTAAAACATGAATAATAATTAATAAAATAAAAATAACAAAAATAAATATATATTATTGCATGTAAAAATACACTCGATTCTGTTTTTACACGATACATATGTACACGAAGAACAAAGAAAGCTCCTGTAATAAAAGACACCGTATCTATGAAGAAATAGAAGATTGGTTCCAGATTTACAAAGCAAGCAAACGTAATACAATAAGCTATATAAAAATTCATGGTAGAATTTTATTATTNAAAGAAAAACAAACAAATCTGAAGGGTTTTCTTCTTTTAGAAAGACATTGTGCTTTATAAGAAAATGAAATCCCCGCCACAGTACTTCAGTCTTTCATATCATTGCTAATAACCACGTATGTACAGTTGATGCGATATTAAAGCTTATTTAAAAAAATATATGGGTATACTATTCAAGTGTTTTATAAATTTATACATAGAAATTTTGCTACCGATTTCTGCAACTCTACTTTTGTTATTAACATTAAATCAATTCCAATAGCCAATAAATAAAATGAAGCCGTAAATCTTTAATGAAATCTGGCGAATGATAACATCCTTAAAAAATACAATATTCACTTAATTATAAGAAACAGGGAAGTCATACGTATATTATAATTATAGTTATTCTTTTATCAAAAATTTTCAATCATTGTTTCCTTTTATAATTAAACCGATTTTGCAAAAGTGATATAAGTCCACCTTTCTTCATTTTGAAATATTTAATGTTTTTCATTTTACCCTATTTACTAATCTTTTAAAATCTTAATAAGCTTGTTTACTGCTTTTAAGATTCTAAATATACATATCTTTATTATGTGACTATTTTTATTAATGTTTTTTTTAAGTACTTTTTAAAAGTATTTTTTAAGTTTTTTTTAAGTAAAAGTAAACTTTTAGGAGCTCCAAATGAACTTATGCCATTTTTAAAAACAATAAATTATCGAAACCGAGACTAATGGTAAATTTAAGTAAATTTTTCAATTGAAATACACTTTTCCAAAATGCAATTGTAAAACATGAATAATAATTAATAAAATAAAAATAACAAAAATAAATATATATTATTGCATGTAAAAATACACTCGATTCTGTTTTTACACGATACATATGTACACGAAGAACAAAGAAAGCTCCTGTAATAAAAGACACCGTATCTATGAAGAAATAGAAGATTGGTTCCAGATTTACAAAGCAAGCAAACGTAATACAATAAGCTATATAAAAATTCATGGTAGAATTTTATTATTTTCATATTGGTACTTAAAACTTTTATCTCATAAAAATTACGTATGTACATAAAAATGTATTAATTTAAGTAAATTATTTAAAAAGNCACTTCTGCGACGAGTGTCACGCGGGCCATTATGGGTTTCGAAAACCATACCGCGAAGAAATAGCATGAAAAACGTCTGGTCACGCTATTTTTCGATCGACATCGAAACTTAACCCTGAACTACTGTTCATTCAATCAGCTAGGTTACTATTTAAAGCTGTTATGAACGTCTCTCGGTGCACAAAAAATTCGAATATACAAGGTAGATCGATAAAAATTAACACCTTAAATATCTTTAGAACTGTTGAAATAAAATAGGTATTAACCCTTTCGCTCCTAACGCCGGATATATCCGGCATCCACAGGATAACTCGCGGTGACGAACGCCGGATGTATCCGGCATGCACGATACGACCCACAGAGACGAGCGCCGAATTAAATTATTAATCACTGTATATTACTCTTTCGCTATGTTCAATTGTAGATCAGAAACTTTTTATACACATTAACACTAAACCTACCGGTGATTAAAGTGGACTTAATTGTACCCCGAGAAATAAAAATGATAGGTGTTCTAAGAAAATACATAACGTAAGGAAAACGAATTTTTATCTACATTTTTTACAGAAAATCACGGAAAATCCCCCAAACTCCATCATTGTACATTTATAGAATTTCTACGAGAAATTAAAAGCCGGTCATTTTGACCGCTTTTGTAGGTTTAATGTTAAATAAGTTTATATCTTTTATGTAGAAATTCTGAGTACATTGTTTTCCACGCGCCATGTGTACACTTTTGGCGCAAGGTTCAGTTCAGTGGCGGCGCTACAGC
>SMSQ01026171.1:0-84762 GCA_019453375.1 Ctenoplectra terminalis | reverse complement strand
TTAGAGAAAACTTTTTATAATACAAAAGGTCAAGCAATAAAAGTTTATCTTTGCATTTATAATTCGATGATAGTAACTTAATAAAATGTTATTTAGTTATTCATAGATATAGTTAACGTCACGAAGTTAGCTACCAACATTCGACTGCTAGAATGTGTTTATTGATTAATTGCTGTGTTGCTAAGTCTCTCATTGATGTTCCTGAGTTATTTCGCGCCTCATCATCAGTTACATATCGTTAGCGGCGTACAGATCAAGCCTAACTTCTTCAATGAAACAGTTGTTCCATTCATTTCAATTTGTATCCAGTAGCATTGCATTCCAAGAGGCGATATTATCAATTAATAGCAAACTTAATGTATGCTGTCGCGTCTGGTGGTTCCTATATTCGCTTGTATAAATTATGATAAAAACAGAATTAATTAATGGAATTTCAAGATGTTATATACATACGTATCGTTAATGTATACAGAAAATATGAAATTTATAGTTCCCATGTTTTTTAGTTGTTGGAGATTTTGCTTCACTGCACAGGTATTTTTTTCTTTTTTTTTTAATTTGATAATCGAAGATTTGTTGCCCTTACCTGAAACAAAAATAAAGTTTGCTGTTATTAAAGATACATTGATTTCCATGAATTAAGAAAACTAGATACGTTTTCATTATTCTTGATTTTGTTTTTCAAATGCATTAATATTTTGTAGCTTTAAATTAATAATAAATATGATAGTTTAAAATATTGCATACTATCTGAAAGTTTAAAAAAATCAAAGACTAATAGGCACAGTATTTACTATTTTAAACGTTGAAATTACATGCTACAAAATTGTTTAACACATTTAAAGATACCGCATTTGACAGTAGTAAATAACAAGACAGAAAAAGTAATTTTAATGTATGTAACTTTAAATCATTGCTTACACCGTTTTAACCTTTATAGTTTTACAGTATTTAAAACTCATTATACGTCATAAATAAAATTTCATGCTACAAAAATTAGCACTTATAAATTAATAAAAATTTTCAATTAATATTTTTCAAAAGATATAAAACAACTGCGTTGGAAAATAGAGTATTCTTGCAAAATATTCCACTGATATCGTTCAAATTACGTATAATATATTTTTTACATCATCATAATTAAAAAATATATTTAGGTAGCCTTACCTAAGCGTTCTATCCTGTATATTATACGATATTCTTTTTGTATATTTTTTATAAAACTCTTGGTTATAATTTATGATTGAATAACTGTAATTCCATTAGTTATTTTGAAGTTATAACTATGTAATATATGATGAGTAAATAAATATTTATACTAATACAAAAAATTAATGTTCAAAGTAAAAAAGAACTGTGTATTTCGCGTATAATTATACTTAGAAAGAAATAGTTTACTTATATTATTATTATACACATTGCTATAAGTATGTAGCTGTTAACCCTGAAACACATTACAATTTTCGCGGAACATAATTTTCATCTTGTTTTGCTTAAAGCAATAAAAAATGTTAGTGCCTTCAAATTGCTTCAGACATAGGTACACTGTTTTCTACAGTTGATGCAATAACTATTTTATTTTCAATATCACAGTCTTATGAAATTATCCTCTATTTAATTCATCAATTTTACATTGAATATGTGTAACATATAAAACTTCAGTTTATTTACAAATTACTTTTTATGAATCTTTCTTGTATATGTTTTATAATGTGTTCTGAATATACACAATACATAAAGGTTGATCCATGTAAGGCTACATAAATATTTCTTCGAATTGTAATGATACAAAAAATATTTTATGCACAATTGAATGGTATCAAGGGATTAATATCGTGCAAAAATATGTTTTTTTGGAGTTACAAGGCCATACACGATATAATAGGAAAAAATTTGTAGTAATTGTTTGTAAAAAAGATATCGATAACCTTATAAATTGAAAAAAAAAACTGTGTTGGAGAAAAAAATATTCTTGCAGAATATTGATTCGCCGATACCATTCAAATTACGTATAAAATATTTCTTTTTTAATATAACTCAATAGAGATATTTAAGTAGCCTTACCTAAACAGTCTACCTTGTACATTATACGATATTTTTTTTTTTCTTATAAAATTGTTGGTTACAATTTATGAATGAATAACCATATACATTTATCAAAATAATGTTTAATAGTTTGCTACAAAATTGATGTAACTATTATGTACTGCAAGAGATTGATATTAATAATTAATATTCAATTACAGAATACTAATTATTTTGATTTATTAAAAATATTCAGATTGATAATAAATTATATTTTCCTCTATTTATAGAAGATATACTACGAAGAAGAAAAAATTTCACTGAATTTTAACGAAGTTAAATATTCTAAACTTTATTGATTTTCCGTAGTTTAATTTTTAAATGATTTCTTATACCATTGGACGCTATTTGTAAAGACAAAATCACTAACAACCTCGCCTGTAACAAAATCGATACTAGTCTTTCCAACCATCTTCCGGTAAGAACGCTTGTTCACAAAATCTATGGTAACTTTCTAGATTATTTAAAACTAGATATACCGACGGAGATAAACAAGCAATGAAATACCGATTGTAGATTCGTTCTGCTCTTACTTTTCAAATTTTTTATAGAAGTATTCCATGTTTATTTTTTGAAAATTTATATATCAAATACTTATAATGTTTCCGTAATATTCTAATGCTGGTTTCTATATTTCCATTCAATTTTATATTTCATATCGTTTTAACAGTAATATAAATACATAATATTTTAATTAGAAAATCAACTTTTTATCAAACACATGTACCAAATTATTTTTATTTTTATTTATTTATTGTCAAAGTTTCAACACAATATGAAGTTATCGACACTGTTAAAATAGAATGTTTTATTTGAAACTGTAAGAATAACTTTTTTCTTAGCATTTCTTAACTTTTTCTAATATTCAGTCATAATATTAATGGATTGCAATTTTGAAGTCTTTAAAAAATAAACGAGTAAAGAATTATTGAACTTGATTTATGGTTTCAACGAATTAAGAACAGGGAAGAAATTGTTTTTGTAAGGTGTACTGCCCCTGGTGGTGCGTCTAGTCGAAGATTACTAATCCACAACGATGGAAGCCTTGCAAAGTCCCCCTTGGAATCGAGCCACGAACGGAGTTCTCTGTTATCGTTAAGAATCGATAGTTTAGTTCATCCTTTTACTCTTGCTTATTCCTTATTGATATTCATTACCTGGTAAAACAAAAGACACCTTACAAAATTGATATCTCTGTGCTTAGGTTTTCTTCGATGAAACATTAAAATAGAAGTGTAAAAATGCTAAAAAATTTCAGTTATATTTGAGAAGTATTAAAAATTTTTGGAACATTGTAAAATGATATCTCAAAGATTTTGTTTTAGTAAATATGAAATCGAAGAATTGAATAAATAAATATAAGCGCTCGAAGCAATATTAATAAGTTTTTCAAACAATTATAGCTATTTTAGATTTTTTAATAATCACTGTTAGAAAAGAACATGACACTTTTGTTTTTAACTCTTTGCTATCGAAAGCAGAAGTGTTTCTAGCAAGGTAGTTCATATCATTTATTATTATTGAAAATGGGTGTCAAAATACAAGTCAAATTATTTGTATTTAATATTGTCTATTATTTAATGTGTCTTTAACAAAAAAACTAAGATAAGGAAATTCGCATATTGAAAGTAGTAAATTACAAATTTAAAAAAAATTTGATTCGGTAAAAAATGACCCAGGAGCCGTAACAGGGTTAAAGGTTAATAATTCTTTTAATGAAATCTTCTCGTAGAGCGGTAATAAAACGAGCTAAAACTCGTTTCCACAAATATCTCGATAGTGATTTCACTATCCAAGCTATTTTTAAACATTAACTCAAGTTACTTTTATAATCGTCTGTGTGTCACATCAATTTGTACGTAGACATTGGTTCTTTTCTTTTATTAATGTGTGAGAATCATGAACGAATATGCGAGTACACAAATAAACGATCACGTGTCGTGACATTTATATAACTTAAGAGCTTTACGATTCGGATGAACGCCTTCCCAAAATGCAGCCCATTGGTTCATGAAAGGGGACAATGTGTCATTAAATCCTGGCTATCGAGATGAAAGTGCGTGTGTTGAACGGAAATGAACATAGGAAGACGCTGATTTTATGAGAAGTGATACATCAGAATGGATCAAAGCCAATGAAAGTGTCAATAAAATGTCTTGACGTAACTTGTTATTTTTATTTATATACTTTTAAGTTATCAACCATGAAATTCATAATTATGGATTACTAACGATTCAGTCTATAGAAATGATATTCAAGTTTTCGAAGAAGATTGATATCTTTTATAAATCTCAGTAACTGCTGTATCTTCTTTTTGTCAGTGAAGTTTTTCCATATACAGTTCGTTATTGTTACATTTCTGTCTTGTTATTTTTATTAAAAAGAAACAAGCGGCTCAACTATATCGACATCGCGTCAACTTTGTTCCCTGACCTCGTCAATGCATATTTACTTAAGAAATAACAAGCATTGCATTCAACTGTTCGATGTATTCTTTCTACTTATTTTTTTTCATTTTTATTTTTCTCTAACACAATGAGTTAAAGGAACTCTGCTTCTATCGATGCAAAAATATTGGTACAAGTAGCAAATAAGGTATTAAATAAAAGGTAGTGTTACAGTTTATTAGATAGATATGCCATGCGTAATTGTGGTATTGTAAATTGACGGTTTGTTTACTTCGACAACAATTAACGTAATTGCAAAGTAGTAAGATATATGTAGTATTATTGTCATTTACGTATCATTGTGGATTCATGTATACAGGGTGTCCGCGGAAACACTGTACAGTACTTTATTTTCTAACGTACTGCAGCCAGAAAAAAATTTTTTTATTAAAATTGCACGATACTTTGGTAGGTTGATGAAAGGAAATTTTTCTTCCACTTTATTTTTTAATAAGATACAAAAGTTAAGATCGTTTTTTTACATGGAAATATGTGTTTTTCTTCAGATCATTTGATGATGCTTTTCAAGACGAATTCATCATAAAGATTTATACTACCATTTATAGGTATTTGATCACTTGGTCGAATCGGATGGAGAAGTTTATATCAAGTTTACAATGTGAATACCTCTAAGCAGAATGAATATTTTAAGTGATCTTTATATGAATGTAAGAGAGAAATATATACTGTGGTAAAAAAATTATGTTGAGATGCCTTATTTCAAATATATTTTGTATATATTAGATAAACTGAAGGTGGCCAAATACTTATGGACGGTGATATACGTGTTAAACATCGCCATAATAGGCTCAAAGATTAAAATAGAGCAAAGACTGCCAACCGAGTTTCCTATTCCAACCAAGTATTTTCCCGGAAAAATAAATAAACTTCCAAGCTGAGTGTCTCAAAAACTAATTAAAATCGGTCGTGTGCATGGAAAGCTGAGATGAATTCTTGAAAAGCACTATCAAACGATACGAAGAAAAATACACAGCACCATTTAAGAAAACGAACTTAACCTTCGTATCTAATTAAATAATAAAGTAAAAAAAGATGCGACTCCTTGTATCGTGCAATTTTAATAGAAAAAATGTTTTCCTGTCTGCGATACGTTGGGGAATAAAAGCACTGTCCAGTGTTACCGTGGATACCCCGTGTCAGTAGTCAGTAGAAAAAGTAAAGGTGACACGTTGCTATTCTTAGAGCCTGGTTTGTAGACCGATACTTGTTTAAAGTGGTTGAATTTGACGATCTTACGTACAAACACGCCCACGCTGTGCGCGGATGCGCACGACGCTACGCGTACTCTCTCTTTCTCGTTCTATCCCATGCTCCCTCTCTGTCTCGACAGTTATCTACATTTAGATACCTCGCGCCGGTCGATTCACGACACTTAAAAGTTATCTTTGCTAATTACGTAGGTAACCTAAATTCCATTGATGTAATGTCTTTTGAATTGTATCTTCTGGCTAAATGTCGGTCCAATAAAATTTTACGCATTACGTGCTTTTAATACACTTAAACAGTTGTCCTAATATTATCGAACAACGTTATCGCGTAACCGTATTCAATGCACCAGTTAAAATGTGATAAACCAAAGTAAAACGAGTAAAATCTATGATTAAACTTTAGACTTTTAAACTAGTCGGAATGGCTTTAATTACTGTCGAAATTAAATTAGACAATAAAAAACCCCGAAGCAATTAACTGAAATGACATCAACGTACTTAAGAATTTAACTCGTTAGATCGAGGAAATGATTTTTTTTAGCAATAGTTTGTTTTTTAACCTGTTGCCAATGACGCAACCAGTTTTTGTCGTTGAACGACAAATAATTGTACGTCTGAGACAACGATTTGGTTCATTAGTTGTACATCGTACAATTACCGGTAAGGCGATATGGCACATTGGCGATCCTACTCTAACAATCAGTTACGCCTCGACATCGAGACGTATAATGATAATTGACAAGGGTGTGTTCATCAATTGTATGAAGTAACTCAAAGAGGATCGGTTACCTTATTAAGGTACTAGCAGGGTCGTATATTCGGCACTGTTTTAATTACTATTTATAATAATTAAATTATTTCCAACGCAGTAGATAAACTGTCTCTAACATGATTGCATTTTTTCATTTATAAGAACGTACAAGAAATAGTTTCGAATGCATTAATAAGTTTAACTTGCTTACTGAATTATTTGATAATACTCATGTATAGCATACATGAAATATACTGAATTAATAATATCCAATTGAACTTTCAATAAAATATTGAAAAATAAGAATTAGATATTTTTGTCAGTTTATTACCAATAAAGAATTCAGAGAAATTTTTATAAGTATTTGAAACTACTGGTTAGGTGCAGGCTATGTAACGTGCTTTTTTTTTTTAACCCTCTATAATCGGTATTTTGGTTGCTTATGAGAAAAAAAAATTATATACGATTACGATTTCTCAGCTTGATTTAAAAATTAGGAACTAATAATTACTATTAATAGCCTGCTTGATACCAATACAACGGTATAGTAATGAAATATAATAGTACAGTGATAGAGATATTGAATTATAGCGTTAAATTATAGTATAATTTATTTAAATATTTGAGTTAATATTTGACCTTATTAGGCATGTTGTCAAAGAAATTTTAGTTGTTTTCATCACAACTTTCTTCATTCCAATTATTATTCCTGTTTCTGTCATTTTTTCAGTCTTATGAATTCGTTAATAAAGTATATTTTAAATTATAAAATCAAATAATGTTCCATTAAAAGAAACAACAGAACAATATTTAAAATTTAAAAAATATAGATACATGGGTTAACGATGAATCGGAAGATTTTAAAAGAGAAGATATCCCAGCGGTCCCAATTGGATGAAAAACTGTTATAAATAATAACGGAAAACACATGGGTTAAAAGGAGTATAAGTGTTAAATATAAGTTTTAAAATTCAAATTTTTCAGTGTATTTTTTAGCGGACAGAACTTTCGTTGTAACCTAATTATAATCAGCATAACAGATGATGCTGCATTAACACTAGAACTACCACGTGGTCAAAATGATTGGTTTGCAATCTCTCGTATAAATTCTGTGAATTAAGAATTTTTTGTGTTTTTCTATAACGAATATAAATAAACATTTATTTCCTTTGCACCTTGTACTTGTTTCAGATACCTATTACTTTGAATTCTTTGGTGGAAAAGGTATACTTTAATCGTTGGTAGTTCTACTATAATCAGTATTGTGAAAATTAGTTTGTAAAACAATAATTTAATGTGCACAAATATAAAATTGATGATAATAATTAAATAATTGTCATACATTGCTTAAAACAAAGTATGGTTTGCTTGTCTCGTTTTATCAGAGCATGTAGTTCTGCGTTACGCTTCCACAAACTACCCGGCCGTTCATGCATTCTCTCTATTGTTGGTTTAGAGTTCTTTTAGACTTTAGGGCTATACGAAAATTTGTGCCTTTCGTTTCCATTGTTCGCCTCTGCAGCTGCTCCACTCGTTAGTTGGTACTTATTAATACTTTTTACTTTCGTTGCTTCTCGTGTACAATTGGCAGCATTATATTCTATGCTTTGAACACTTTACACCAGCACTGAACGGTTCGATTTAATTAAAAATGTTGTGTTTTGAGCTGCGTTAAATTTATTAATGTAACGTATTATTTTCTAGTCAGTTCAGTTTGCGCTTAATCGAACGGATTTTAACTACCAATTTGATTAATTAATCGAATAATTGTAATTGTCGTACACAGAAAATAAAAGTAAAATAATATTAGTCTAAAATGATGAGGCAAAATTTATAAAAGAAACTGATGTTTAACATTAACGTTTGATTTATTTCATTTTATTTATTTATTATAACAATCAACACTTTAACCGATAAATATAAAAATTTAATACTTAGTTCTTGTATGTGTCTTATATACAATAGGCCACCTAAATATATATGTTTCGCCTTCAGTTGTAAATATACAAAAAATATTTCATATGCAATTTGAGTGGTATCAAAGGAGGAACACGTTACGAAGAATATTTTTGTTCCAAAGTCATATCTCCAGAGTTTTCAATATCACCAATGTTTTTTTCTTTTCTTTGCATATACGTACGTATGTTGTAGCGGACATTAAAATACATTCAGAAATGTTTAATAACGTGACCTCGAAATATTATTTGACTCCAAAAATTAATATTAAACGTGACATTTATCTCCATCGATATCTTGAACTTCAACGACGGCACAAGACAACCTGCTTAGATTGATATCGAAGCTTGAAATCTGAATGGTAATAAATTTCACGTGTAACTTTTATTTTAGGAATCAAAGGTCATATTATTATACATTTTGGAACATATTATAATGTCAGCTACTATAAATAAAAGATAAAAATGTGCACTTGTATGCAAAAAAACATCGATTACCTTGAAAATTGTGGAAAAACGTCTTAGAGACAAAAATATTTTTTGCAACGTATTCATCCTTTGATGTCGTTAAAATCGCGTATGAATTATTTTTTGTATCGTCGCAACTGAAGCAGATATTTTAGTGGCTTGTTTTAGGTGAAGCACCCTGTATATTGAAACGATATTCATGTTTACAAGACGAATGGTAATTTTCAAAGCATAGTCCCGATTGAATACCTATGTACAATTTTTCTTTGTAGAATTGCAGAGATCTTAAACGTTGAAGGAAAATGCTTCCATCCTAGTGGAGCATGGATGCTGTGCGACGTCGCGTCGTTTTATTATCGATTCCCCTGTCTGGCGCTCGTGTAAACCTCTCTTCTGCTTCTACCCCACCTTTTACCACGACCCCTCACCCATTACTCGGCCTTTGTACAAGTATATACGCGCAGCCCCTTCCTGGTTTACGCGAAACAGGGTAAGCGAACGTCAGTTTGAACGTGATATAAGTTTGTTCTCGGTTAGAAAGTATTCCATCAATTTATTTTTGTTTTAGCTTTGTACATCGCAACGATGCGACATTTTATGTACACCTAATTTTGTTTTTACGCGATAAATACGTTACCAAAGAATGCGTGTAAAAAAAGATGTATCTATATAAAAATAAAAGACAGACATAAAAAATCAGCAAAAATAAAATAATATATTGTAACGATAAAAATAATAAAATAATAAAATAATACTATAATACTATAAAATGAGATTTTATATTAGAATTTTAATATTTTTATGTGTTCATTTTCACCTCATATTTTATGAACATTGTACATGTATATAAGAGTGTATATTGAAAAGACCGTTTGTATCATGTTAAATCAAAGTAAACCGTGTAAAAAAACAGGATGGAATTTTTTTTTTTAGAAAGTATTAAATCAAAGTCTAGTACTGTGCAGAAGTCAGACCACCTGTGCTACTAGTTTTGTAATGGCGATTGAAATTATCTTTTTTTTTCTTTTTTCTTTTTATTTTATTCTTGTATCAACTCATAAGGTTCGTTAGCTACAACATTATATATTACATTTCATTTAACTATGCAATTTTTAATATTTTCCGTGATTTTCCATAAAATATGCGGTTAAAGGTTTGTTTTTCTTGCGTTAAATATTTTTTCAAATATTTATTACTGTAATTTTTTTTAGTAGAAATAGGTATACTTTAATTGTCAGTAGTTTTAGCGTTAATATTCCGTTTTAATGGCGTTAAGAGTACAATTCCTTGATTTCTTACCTTAGTACATAAATAAACATTTGAATAAATATAAATTTATAATATAAATCGAAGTATTAAATTTTGACGTGTTTTAAGAAATTTAACATACTGAACTTATCTTTGTTTATTTAAACTTATCTTTATTTCGTAGATACTATTAGAAGGAAATTAATTTTTAGACACTACTCTCCTTTTGATAATTATTCACGATTTCATCCGTTATACAAATTTCTTAAAACTTCTGGAATAAACGGAGTCTTTACCTGAATATTATAATTATGGTTTGTGACGGGATCATTGGAAAATTATGTAACAGTTTTTCCAAAATAACCGTTGCTGTACAGAAGGCAAAAAGAGGTTATACAAAATATTAATTATTCAAATTTAATCAATATTTCTAGTTACAATTCTTGAATCAAATGCTTCTTAAAAATTAGAAAAATAATCGAAACAATAGCACTATTCTTAAACTCATTTATAAAATTACAAACCGTTTTTGTGGGTAGATGGTCATAGAAATTTGCATAATAGCTACTGTAGTGTTTGTATGGCTACTTTATAAAGCACAATATATATATTTTAAAATGTTAAAATTATATACATTTTATCTTATATATATTGTGTTTTATAAAATAGCTTCATACAATAGCTTATATACATATATAAGACATTTTTGTTACCTAACCAAATGAACTTGACAGAACGGTAAATACATAACGCTAAAAGAAATATCGAAAAAAATGATTGAATAACGTGAAACAAAGACAGAAGAAAATGACAGATACTGAGACAGTAAATATCGAAGAAACTGTACCTATACTGTGTAGAATACAGTAGAGCGTCAATTATTCGAACCAATTGGAACCGAGATGGTTCGAAAAAACGTTCAGATAATCGAATAGTTCAGTTAATAAAACATATGTGTATACTTATCCATTTACTATAAGAATTAAACCTAAAATTACTTACTGAAAAACAATATTAAGAAAGAAACATTTATTAAGAAAGTTCATTTTTTCAAGTATATAACATTTAATTTTTTTTTACTATCGAAGGCAGTCTTTTCTTCGTAGCGAAATTTCTTTTTCTTTTTAGCAACAATATATCCATAATATTGCATTCTGACTGTCGCTCGCATCATCGGTACCGCTACATCAAAAGTTTGTTTACTCCTCCAATCGATGGTTTGAATAATCGACTTAGATAATCGACACTCTATTGTATTAACAAGGAATATTACATAATTGACACACACCGATTTTGATTAAATTTTGATACGATATAGATCTCGACACTTTGAAGGGGTGATATCAGCCCTCAAAGTAGGAGGTGGGAAACCTATTTGAGAGTATAAAAACTTGAAAAGTATTGGAGATAGAAAGAAAGTTTAAGGGTTCGGTTTGTCTATTTTTTAATGCCGAATCCAGCCGTGTAAAAATTTTTAATCAAAATTGATTTGTTTAAAAACTTTTACATCCTACTTTGAGGGCAGATTATCCCTGATCACCCCTTTAACCCCTTGGCTTACCATTTTTCTTCAATCTTCATGCATATTAGCAATAGTTATTCACGTCTTTGACACTCCGTCAAACGCAAAGTATCGAAATATTACACGTATTTTGTATTTGCTAATTTTCAATATTGTAAATTTAAATAACAGTTAAAGTTAAAATTGAACTTTATCATAAATATTATGTCTTTTTATTGTATTTTAACCAGAATCAGCGCCACGAGTGTGACTCGTGATTATAAGGCAAAGCGTTAAAGTGAACGATGGCCGATATAAAAAAATTAGTCTCTAATATTTTTTCGAGATCTATACCGTGTCAAAACTTTATCAAACTCGGTGTGTGTCAATTTCATAACATTCCTTGTAAGATGTGATAACCGTGACAAGGTGATACTGTGATCACTGTAACGTAAAACGGTGATTTCTATCCGAAAATGTTTATCTAACAATAAGTACATAATATTGTAGGTGTTCCGAATAATGAAATGTAGGAATAGTTTCTAGATACGTCGATTGCGAAGGTGACACGGCGACGCCGCCGTATCGATGCTTATTTTTTTTTGTTCTTCGAGACGCGTTGCGTCGCATGTTTTTTTAGCAGTGAAACAGTGTGTTTTGTGCAGACTGGGTCGCAGGAAGCTGAGCCGCCGAAAGTGCCTATACGTACATTTATCTCACGTGTATCTTTTGTTATTTTTTTTCCCTTCTTCACCATTAAATCCTAGAAATAAAACAAAAATATCGGCAAACCTTAAACATTTGCAGCATTTATGACTTTAAAAAAAAAGTTTGAGGTGGTGCGAAGCATAAAAAGGATTTAACTTCATTCGATTACATTTATTAAATTTGTGTAATTTAATTGAAAACAAATTTGGTTCATCAATTATAAGTATTAATTGGTTTCTATTATTAATTTACATTATTTATTCTAAAATGTATAGAGATTGATTTTAAAAAATTAATGTTTTATTATTCGAAAATTTATTTATTCTCGCATACATGATCTCCTATTAATTCGAATTATAATCTATAATTTCTATTTTTAGCGACAAGTTTTACCAAAATATGATCTTAACCTTTCGTTGATCCCTTTCGTATCCGGTACGAGCAAGATGTTTCTTGCCTGTCATATATTACGCCTTTCGCAGTTTAATACTACTTCGGAAAACGAAAATTTATATCAAACTAAAACATTATTTCATTCTGCATCATTTTCAATTATTATTTATAATTTTTCCCCTTTCTTGCATTGTTTTTCTTTAATATTCCCCATTATTTTATTGCACCCCACAATTTCTCGCAACTATTGTAAAACTCAGAAATGTCAATTTGCAATGTAAAATATAAAAGATTAAACTCAAAATTGATATTTTCTCTTTTTTCCTTGGACCCTTTATATAAGGATCCCTATGTATGTATCATAAATTAATGAAATTATAATAAAACTAAAATAAATAAAATATCAAATATAAATTAATAAAATTATAATAAAACTAAAATATTAAATATAAATTAAGAAATTAATAAAATTATAATAAAACTAGTAATTAAACTAATTAAAATTTCACTTATAATCCTACGTAATAAATAATATATATTATCACAGGTATCTATGTATTTAAATAATAGGGTTCGCTACTATCTGCGGATTTTGAAATGTTGTGGAAGACCTTAGAATTAATCCTGTGTGGATACGGTAGTCCTAAAAGTTTAGAATAAAGTCAGGGGCACCATTTTAATACTTAAATGGGCTGTGCCCCACATTTCACAGTTATTCGATTACAGTTATAACCTGTAGAAATAAGTTTCTCATGGATCAGAAGATTTTAGAGAAAATTGAAGAAAGAAATATTCGTATAAAAATTTTCGAGCATCTATCACCAGTGAGAAAAATAGTACACTTTCTGAGATGTTCCAATATTTCTTTGACGATAAATAAACAAGTTAACTGTGGCGATCTCTTTGCAAAGCGCGCACCAACTTTGTGTCGCGATAATCAAGCGTTGACGAGTATAGTTAGCTCTCAGGAAGTTATGAATCCAACTAAAATTATTTATAATTTTTATTTGTTTGTTTTATTTTGTCTTGACCTCTAAACATTTTAAAAATATTAAAATTTACCAATATAATTTAGTTTTCGCCAAAATTACAATTTAAATATCAAATTGTAACAAAGTTTCACGCATGATGCCGTCATGACACAAAATTCTGCCACATCTCCATCACGGATGTAGTCGTCAAACACACTTAACTGATTAAGCATTATTTTATTTATCATTTTCCTAGTAGAAAAACTACAATTTTGTTATTCAGATTAGATTTTTTAACTTATAAAGAAAAATTATAGTAGACTCTCTCTTATCTAGCCTCGCTTGACCCATTTGCATCATTAGCGTATATAGTATACGCTCAATTTTGCTGATCACTATCACAGGAGCTGTATGCATACGCTCAACTTTGTTGGTCACTATCATTATTCGTTAGCTAAAAAATATAAATGGAGGGTGTTGCTGGAGATGAAAGTAGTAATTCTGATTATAGCGAAGAAGACATTAGGCCGCTAATACGAAGACGAATTATTGAACATAATAAGAAAAAAATTTGGTAATAAAGACCTTCTTTTCATATTTCCTTATGATGCAAATGGGTTAACCGACCAACAGATGCCGTGAAAAATCAAAGAAACAAATAAAAATCATTAATCTCTTTGTATAAATAAATGTTCAGTAAACATCGTTTCGTATGTTATTATATGATATTGATGATACTGCATTATGTCTAGATTTAATATGTAAACAATAAATATTACACGCAATTATATGTATCTTTTATTTTCTTTACAGCCTATAAATGATGTCGAATTAACCAGCCATTTGTTTATCCGGTCAGAGGTTCGCTCCAATATTGATTAATCAAGGGAGAGTCTACTGTACTTCGTTGAATGCACAACGAGTTAACAAATTAATGCGGTGTTTTAATATTAACGCGATTCATTGGAAATGTCCATATATATAATTTCAGTTTAACGAGCAATGTTTAAAACTAGGGATGGATAGAAACCTAATTTTTAAATTCTTAAAACTCGAATCTGAAACATTGTAAGATGTCGAAACTCTCGAAACTTGGTGTTGATTGTTTTGTGAGAGGAACATATTTTATTATAAGAACTGAAATTTCACCAAAATATTTGTATAAATCTCAATTGAAGTGTTGACTGTTTTGTGAGAGGAACATATTTTATTATAACAACTGAAATTTCAACAAAATATTCGCATAAATCTCAATAGAAGTGTTAATTGTTTTGTGAGAGGAACATATGTTATTATAAAAACTGAAATTTCAACAAAATATTCGCATAAATCTCAATTGAAGTGTTGATTGTTTTGTGAGAGGAACATATTTTATTATAAGAACTGAAATTTCAACAAAATATTCACATATATCTCAATTAACCATAGTTAAACAAAACACAAACAAGAACGTAACAATGTACAAAAATAGCTAATTCAGACTCTCGTTTAAGAACAGTGACATACGAACTACTTCTGGATCTAATTTACTTCTTTTCTTTATTTCAGAGCACGTTCGGAACGATTCTTTTTTCATCCATTTTATATTCTTTTTTTTTCATATAGGTATCAAGAATTTTTAATCACGAAAAAAGTACAGTTTCAATTCTCGAAGCACTACGACTTTCTTAGATTTCGAGGTTTCGATGTTTCAAAAAATCCATCCTTGTTTAACATTAAATTTATAGACATTGATTGGACCATTTCTATGGGTACATTAAAATGCATGTTTTTTTTGTAATAACATTAGTTCATTTTATTTCAAATCAATAGATTTTTATCCATAGGGATTGACTTAATATACTTTTTCTATTTAAATTCTATTTCAAGTGTACATTTTCCACACACATACTTACTGCACTTAAGCATGAAATCTGAAATCCTTCAAATTGACAAATTTTGTAAATCTAGTACTAAAACATATCGTCAACAAGTGAAAAAGTATTCTATTTAACCCTTTCACTGCGGTGCTCTAAAGACCAAAATTGTTATTCGTATACAGATCAATACAGTTTTTATTAACATAACATAAATATGGATATTGAAATGCAGGTACGTTGTGCAATGAATTATGATATAACACATGTAAATGAAAATAAAAAAAATTCAGTGTTATAGAAAATCTCAATGCACAATTTTAATAAATGATCACTTCATTTCTCAGAGGGTATATATACGTCTTTCGTAGCGAAAGGGTTAATGATTTATTTTTTAATAGATTTATGTACTGAATTGAACAACATTCGTGCACGCGCTTCTCATTTACAGCGGAAACGGTAATTATTCCCACGTAATATACGCTGTCGTAAGTTTTATTAATTTTGCATACGCTGATTCACCTAATTATGAGACAGTAACGCTAGTTAGAAAAAAGGTTATGCAATGTCTATAAATTACTCTAATTTTAAATAAAGATAATCTTATCGATACAGTTGTAAATGTATTACAACGTAATTAAGTGTCTCACAATCAGTGTTAATACCATAAATGTATATGAAAAAATGAATTATAATTATAGAATAAACTTTTCCCGTGTGAAGTTTCGTTTCCAGATAATCGATTTTGATTGTAAGATTGTAAATACAGACAGTGCGAATAACAAGACTTGGCAAAAAAAACGAAAAGTAGAGTAGTTCAATTTTTCCAATTTAATTATTCTTTCGAGTGTAATTATTCAAAGTATTACTTTTTTTGCAGTATATGAAGTTTTTAATGCTTGTTGAATTACAGATAAGTACTACGATAAGTATTACGCATTTCCTGACTTTTTAATCGTTTGAAAGATTTAATAATCACTTGCCTTACTTGATTAGCGTTTTCAGTGCTCTGGGAATATATAATGATTCTACATTACGCAAAAATAGTTCGTACAAAATAGGAAACAGAATTTCACAAATGAGTTATTTCTTTGTTAGTATACATAGTTTAATAGTGTACTCGTTGTCAGCGAATTTTTAAGATTAGTTATTTAGAAAATAAAGTTTCGTGCAAAATATAGTATATTTATTCTATAATTTGTACTATTTTTACACAAGGAATCACCTTGTGCGCATTTATACCATTCATTACACCACACCCTGTATAATTTTAATGTACATTTTAACCCTTTGCACTCGAGAGGCGACTTTCACTCGTCACGGATTAATGCAGCAACTCAAATGGTGACTAATAGGCGACAATAATTGCTTTATCAATTGATATCCTTCCTCTTTACATTTTAAATGTTCGAGGCTAAATGTAGCTCCTAATACAACATTTTGTTTAAAATTATTATTTTTGGTCTGCATTTAGTAGTTATAAAAAGAGAGCCCATAAAATTATTAAAAAAATTATTAAGAAAACCGAAAAAATGATAAAAAAGTTATAAAATTATAAAAAAAAAAAAAAAACGATAAAATTAACAGCAGCGAGGATGAGTTTGATTTTACGTTGTTTAGAGACCAAATTCATAATGTTATACAATGAGACTGAATATCTTGAAATAAATAACAGTAATGAAGACAGTGATCAAGTAATTGGTTCAAGAAGAACCAGAAACATATTTTTACGACAATTATCCTGAAAAACTGAAATTGCATTTTAGCGAGTGTTTCCTAAAATATCGCACGGAGCAAAATTACAAAGCTTAAGATTCAACATTAGATCTTGTATATGTAAAAATATGCGAAATATTGAAATAAAATAGTTATATCTGTTGTCGTCGTTCAAGATGCTGTGTTAAAATCCAAGTGGAAAATGAAAGTCGTCTCTTGAGTGCAAAGGGTTAATATTAGATTGTTCCAGAAGTTTCTTTCGTTTTATTAACAAGTAATGGATGCATAATATTTTATTTTCCATAATATATTATTATTTTATATAGCATCCATTTTGCTCTATTATCTTCCTTCGTCTCTCATTTAACAAATTAGGCTGCATGTTTATATAAACACTCCTAAGTAAAAGCACTGTATGAAGATAGCGAAAGAAACTTTCGAGACAACATAATATATTAGGTACCGGAGAAAGTTGGTGCTGTGTTTTGCCAGAGATAAATTCAAATTTAATTTCTTGTAGTATTTCGCAGAAATGATATGATCATAATGGTATCGTTAAAAGATTTTGTTCATTTAGTTGGTGTGCACTGTTTCAATTCTTCATTTGTTTCACTGTTCCGTTATCTATCCAAAGTTAAAGATGGTAAGTGAAATGTTAAAAATTCGTGCTTTCGTATTTTATGAATTTAACTTTGGAAACGCAGCAAGAAATACAACAGAATGCATTTGTAGTGTTTGTAGAGATCTTTCTGTTATTAAAAAGAAAGCATAACAAACTGGTTTGAGTTTATTCTAAGCTTGTGAAAATTCAAAACGATAACGAGATTAAAACAGCGGCTAATTTGTTTTTCGCAATCAGAATTCGAGATTTTTATACTAATGGACTGTGTAAGTTAAAAAAATATTGGAGAGGAGCTAGAGAAATTAATAATGATTACTGTATTAAATAAAGTTACATTTCCGGAATGTTCGGAATCCGTGAATTTTGTACCATAAATCCGCACGAATTTTTTCCGACATTTAACCCTTTGCACTCCGTACGATTCTTTATCACCGAAGAAAAGAAGTTTTATTTTGAACGGAAAAAATTATTATTGCCTGTGAAAGTACTTGTTTTTATTCATTTTACAGATTTCCATTTTCCTCTCGTGAACGAAACATAAATTTTTTATTTTGTAAATTATCATGGTGCGATATCTTTAGTAATTGAGCGTAATCGTGTTGAAAACAGAATGTTTCCGTGGCGGAGCCAAAGGAGCGCTAAGGGTTAATAGTAGTGTCCGCTTGAGTGTCACATTTTTGGCCTGGATGAGAGTTGCGAAATTGCCGATGAATCATTAGAATAACGAATTTGTTTCATAATTAACAGAGTATTATGATTAAATTGCTCAGGTTTTTCCGACGAAAATGATACCAAACATGACTATATTTTAATGAATTTTAATTATACAGGCAGAACTTTTCTATTTCACTCACACTGGTTGTTTCTCACTCTCGCCTTCGACGTACTCAAGAAGCGAACGGACGATGAGAGATAAGCGCAAGCGATTCCTGGAACACCTACCGACCCGGATAAATATCGCGATGTGAACCCGAACGTGCAACACTCAAGAGGACACTAATGTATAAAGAAACAAAACACAATTGAATGCAAGTACTACAAGTAAAAATAATTAACCATCGTATGTACTTCAGAAATAGTTGCACAAGTTATGTTAATTTTTTGTTTACTATATTAATATCTTAGAGAAAATGTCAATAAATTTTTTTTCACTCGTGACGTTATACTTTAAATAAATACAAATTATAATTTAAATTACAATATAATGGGAAGAAAATAAAACATTTTACACTATCTAGAAATAGAAAATGGATGAATTTTCATTTGAAGAGCGTAAACTGGTTAAAACTGTTCGTAAATACTTATTAACATGAAGATGAATGAAATAATGCTTGATACCTTTCTTGTGTACGCATATACATATTTATGAAAAGATTTACATGATAAAATTAAATATCTCCGGAATATTAAAAACATAGAATAAGCTTATTAGTGTTTAACAATATTTTTAAATACAACAAAATGTAAATCATTAAATATCCCGAAGTAAAGAAAAGTAGACATATACAACTTTAAAAAAAGCGATTCAAATGTTGTGATATAGAAATAGAAAAAATGATTCTATATAAGCAAATTAAATTAAAAATCTGGAGCAGAGCATTTTATAAAGCTTTGTATGTTTCTCGAGGATCATACACCGTAAAGTACTTTTGACTTTGACAATTATGCGGAAAGACTATCCACCTTTTAAATATGTATGCACAGTTTGTTAATTTTAAATCGAGCATATAAATTATTCCCGTTTTTATTAAGGTAAGAAAAAATGACTAAACAGGATTTAAATGGTTTAAAGGCCTGCATTTGATGATAGAAAAATCTTGCGAAGGCCATTTCAACAGTTTCTTCAAGCTCATCATATTATTTTTGTATATCAATATTCATTTTTAAAAATGCAATATGGTCGGTATCAAAATAATTTCAACGACTTAAATGCTATGACTTTGAAATTAATTTGAAGACGAAAAAGTGATTTGCATTTTAACACTGAAGCTATCAAAGCAGTCAAATGACCGGTTCGTAATTTCTTACTGAAATTTTATAAATTATTAACGGTGCACTTTTATGTATTTTCTCTGATTTTCTGTAAAATATATGGTTAAAGACTTGTATCTGTTGCATTATGTATTTTTCCAAGTATCTTTTATATGTAATTTCTTTGATACAAATAGGTATATTTTAATCGTCGATAGTTTTAGTGTTAAGGAATGTAAAAGTAATAAAATGAGAAGAGCAATATCATCCTATTTTATTAAATGTTTAAAATACTGGCCATCCACATCAATATACATCAGCGTAGGATGTGTAAAGCAATTAAATGTCATTTATATCAAAATAACCTCTAACAGGATTTTTTTATCACCACCAGATGCACGTCTTTAAATAATTTAGATTCTATTTAATCATTTCTTCTTACCTTTAATAGTAACGGAAAGTCACCGCAAATATTATGTTTCTTTTTTAAAAATCAAGCGTTCATCTCACTATTGCAGGATCTAACTGTAATAATAATTGAGTTAGGAGCAATTAATTTAATCCTAGCATTGCTACTCATCACAACTGTTAAAGCTATACTGAAACGAGCTCATAGTATGGAAGTGTGAAAAATATATTTTCAGCATATAATGCTGTTCGAGTTTATACAAGGTAATTTTGCAGAAGACACAGCTTGAAAAGTTTGTGGTGTATATGGTGATGGTGTAATTGGTGAAAGAATGGTATAAAAATGGTTTGCAAGATTTCGATCTGGAAATGTAAGTTTGAAAGATGCACCTCGACCTGAATGGCATTCCGAATTTGATGAAGATGCTTTGCGAATATTAGTGGAACAAAGCCACTGATTAATAAATGAGAGTTAGTTAAACTACAGACTTTACATATGACTATTTACAGACACTTGAAAAACATGTATTAAGTTTAACCTAACGAATTTATGTTAAAACCTATAATTTAGATGCTCGATTTAAAATTAACACACTGTACATAAACAAGTACGTGTGTCTACTCAACTCTAAAAAAACTCAAACAATCACAGTCTCGTTCTTACAATTAGTTGCTCTCGGTTATTCTAAAGATATGACATCATCGATTATCATATCCGATGTTAGTCCAACTAACGTCATTTCAACACTGAGGAGAACTACAAATTATTCAATAATAAGTAAAAAAGATTTAACCTTCGTCCATCCCTCATTTTTTCAACTTTTAACTTATTTCTTGGTGTCAAATTGAGACAATGGTAAAAAATCAATACAGTAAAAAAGAAAAATAGTTAAATTTTCAAGTTCTTTTATTGATGGTAAAAAAAGAAAAAATAAATAAATTTCTGTACTTACATTCGGTCATACGATTATTTGCATCGTTCACAAATAATAAAGCAATGTGTAAGGCGATAGGGTAGATCGAGACGAATCGGATTAAAATAAGAATTTAGTTAAAAGAAAGATTTTTAAGTTTAAAAAAACTGGTTTAAAAATATTATTGATGCTCAAATTGATTTACGATGTTAATTATAAATAAGATATAATGGTAAAATGGAGTATTAATTATGGATTTATAACAAAAAATTAACATTCTAAATTTTTACTTTTATTTTTTCAATGTCAAACGGAAAACGATCCGATTCGCATTTGTCTACTCTACTACCTGTTTACATTTTTATGACAATACACACTTTTTTTGAGGAAGATGCGTCAAATTGACACAAAGAACGAATGAGGGTTAAAGTCGCACACCGTTCATTAAAATGTGTGCGACTTTGCTTCGTATAAATCTATTAAGCCCCAGAAAAAGTTCATGCGAATTTATGGTATAAAATTCAAGGAGTCCGAACTTTCATGAAATCTAATTTTATTTAATAAACCAATCATTATTAATTTCTACAGCTCTTCTTCAATGTTTCTATTACTATAAAAATCTTGAATTTTGTTTGCAAAAAATGAACTAACTATTATTTTGATCTCGTTATCGTTTTGAATTTTTACGAGCTTGAAATAGAGTCGAGCCATTTTGGTATACTCCCTTTTTAATAAGAGAACAAATGCGTTGTGCTACATTTCCTACTGTATTCCCAAAATTAAATTCATCAAATATTATCCGCTTATATGGTATTTTTAACTTTGGATACATAACAGAACATTGAAAGAAATGAAGAATTGAAATAATGTACATTAACTAAATAGACAAAATCTTCTAATGATACCATCGTTATTATATTATCTCTGCAAAATACTATAAGAAATTCAATTTGAATTTGTCTCTGACAAAAAACTGCACCAACTTTTTCCGGTACCTAATATTTACTTTTTATACGATGCGCCGTTTATAATTAATAAAATTAGCTGGAACTCGCGTTTATAAGCTTAATACATTCTTATAAAATAAGATTTATTCGTCAAATAAATTATATTGTAGAGAATAAAGAAAAGTAAATATTATGTAAATAAGAGGTCTCAAATTTTAACACGAAAATAAATCGAACTTGAAAGTTACGTTAACTTGATAGTATGCATTTAAAATACTAATAATACTACTGTTGTTGATAGGTTACGGTATTAAAAGGATTTATTAAATATGTCTATCAAATAATAAAACACTTAATTCAAACAAATACTGTTCTCAGTTGAATGGATTAAATGCAACAATTAAGAACAAACTTCCAAAATAGATTAATAGAAAACGGCATCGTATGTTAACAAGATGAAAAATCGACAAAAATTGTTTAACTGTAACCGTCGTTGCACAGTCTGATTATTCTATGTTCCTATTTCTACAAGATCGTCCTAATGCTAAGAAATTCAATAAACTAAAATCCTGAAAAAATAAAGTTACAGGTACACCTACAAAATACTAATTCTATATAAACACCTTTCCTTTTAATTATTTTCAAATTCTGCTACGAATTTTCCGAACAACTTAATATTATAAAAACAAAATACGTTTACGCAATAAAATATACTTTAAAAGGAATCTAATATTTGTAACAGTATAACAAGAAAACAGTAACTATTGTATGTTAAGTTAATAGTTCCGTAAGTAATGTTTTCATTAATGATCTAGAAACAAATCCTTTCTCTTATTATTATTTCATCAGCTACAGGTGTTAACAATAGCTATTCGCTGCTTTAACAGCGTCAAATGCAAAACATTGAAATATTGTACGTAATTTAGATTCGGTAATTCTCAAACTTATAAACTGAAACTACAGTTAAAATTAGAGTTAAACTTTATCACAAATACACTGTACCTTTATCGCATTTGGATCATAATTTGCACCGCGAGCGCGACTCGTGATTGTAAGGCGAGGTTAACGACGTTAAAATATCGAATTAAAAGGCAAGTTTGAAACAGCATCGATATACATCCTGCTTGCCGATCGAAGGATAAATATATTTCTTCTATCTCGGCTGATTCGGTTAACATCAAACAACTATTTATTCGCAACTGGTTTATCAGTGTTGCGCGACAACCGATTGCGTTGCACGATACATTTTTAAACCTGACGTAATCACCGGTACGCCAGGTTCGAGGCGTTATCGGTATGCAGTGGTTGCACAGGTAGAAACGACATGTCAGGTGTACGTATGTACATAGGTATCTTAAACCTGCGCCTCATTCGTTACGAGTTTGATCGTTCCGAGGACGCATTTACGGCTCTCTATGTGGCCTTTAACGGAAAGCGGAACAAATCGGTGAAGGGGCGCCTGTCCGAATGTGGCTCGAACACGACAAATTGATACCAAAGACGCCTTTGAAGCTTTCGTTTAAGGAAAATCGTATCCACTTGCATCGTATGGGCTATGTAGATTAAGTGTATTGCACGATGCACGATTTAGACTAGAGACTGTTACGCGATCGACTTACAGATAAGTGTTACGAGATGTTTGCTCAAACGCAACATCCTGTGACCAAAATCGTGACACGTGGTACACTCCATTCATTCGCTAAGTAAAAGCTGCACGTGAAATGTTAATGCACGATAAAAGAACACGATCGAGTTAAATGCACTGCCGCTATAATATATTCATGTTGTCTTTTAAGGATCTTAATTAGCACGATGCTTCTACTAATAAGCGTTTATCAGATTTATTACTTAAAGTTTTTGCGTTGAACATCAATTAGGAGATATGATATAAGAAGTAACATAAACACCATTATGTTACTTCTGATCAAGGTATTACATCTATAAATATTATCAAGTATTAAACACTATTTATACATTATTATAAATTATTTTTATTTTAGAAAAATGTTTTTAATTAATTTGGATTACTTTCGAGTCAAAATTGAAGTTTGAGAATTCCTTGTACTTATTAATTTTCATTTTTAGTAGCCCTAAATATTCACAGGTAACTTAATTTTTTTTTTATGTACAATTTTTACAAACTAAAAGTAAAAGAATTTTCTAATTAAATTGACAGAAGAATTAGTCTATTTTTTAAAATACTCGGATGGTGATAGAAACCATAATCAAATAATTAAGTAATTTTGTATGCAATGACATTACTTAATTATTTGATTATGGTTTCTATCACCATCCAAGTATTTTTAAAAATAGACTAATTCTTTTATCAATTTAATTGGAAAATTCTTTTACTTTTTAGAAATTTGTAAAAATTGTGCATAAAAATAAAAATTAAATTACCTGTGAATATTTAGAGCTACTAAAAATGAAAATTAATAAGTATTTTAAAAAATAGACTAATTCTTCTGTCAATTTAATTACGAATGGATTGTATAGATACACTATCCTAAGAATTTTGTGAATCAAGAAAATATGCAACCAAGGCCGTAGTGCAGCGCTCCGCATGAGACACACCGCAAATTATTACATAACCGTGAATTGCCATAACGACTATTTCTAAGAATAGACATGATCCTAAAGTTGTACTTAAATTTCGTAAAAACGATTAGGATTTTTATTCCAGTGTTTTTAACAATTGATGTCATTTAACTGGTAACACAAAAAGGGAAAGTGATGGTTCTATGTAGGAATAGTGACCCAAAAGTATAAAATATATATGCAACTATATAATAAAAATGCATTAGTAAAATTTTAAATAAAAAATAGCATAAAAATTTATTTCTGATAAAGTTTTGTATTCTTAATTATTGAATGAAATAAACAGAAATCATGTATCATAAAATTCGTTAAGTCGGAATGTTAAATTTTCCAAATGTTTAATACTGTTTTTTTCAAAATATAACTTTTATAAAAAGCTTTGCTCTAGATTTTTAACTTATTTATTTGTATAGAATCATTTTTTTTTTTTGTATTTCTACCACCAATTACGAAACATCTAGCACATCACAACATTTGAATCGCTTTTTTTTAAATTGTATACGTCTACTTTTCTTCATTTCGAGATATTTAATGATTTACATTTTGTTGTATTTAAAAATATTGTTAAACACTAATAAGCTTATTCTATGTTTTTAATATTCCGGACATATTTAATTTTATCATGTAAATTTTTTCATAAACATTTTATAAGTAAAACAGTCCTTTTGTTAACGGGAAATAGATATACTACTTTTAAAAATAATAAATTCTAAAAACCATGACTAACATTAAATTTTTATTTATATTTTAATTGAAGTAGACTTTTTTGACATGAAATTTTAAAACAAGTAATAAAAAATGAAAAAAAAGTAAAAGCAAAGATACATGATTGTACGTTAAATTACATTCATCTGATATGCATTTTTACAAAGTTTGTTACAATAAAATTAATAAAAGAACAGCTTTAAAAGATGAGAAAGGTCATAAAATCTGATAACATTAACTTTTACTCACATTTCATTTTTCATTTCGCTTCGTAAAAAGTTTCTTAAAACATCCATGGTGAATAGGGGATATAGAAGGCAATAAAGTCATCGTATCGTTATACGAGCTGATGTAATGGGTCGAATATTACATTACTGAAATTTTATGGCCATTACAATTTTGAAGATAAATCTAGAACTTTAAATTCTGTATTTTCTTCTTAAAACACATAACGTACACTACCACTTGTAAATATCCGGGCACTGATTTTGTCGATTTGATCAATCTCTAGTGATCGTACATAAATGTTACTAAAACATGAAAATTAATGGCAATTTAATGACCGAAAGTAATATTTATCATCGTTTTAAGGAATCGACATATTGTAAATTGAAATCAACAATTAATACAAATTTTCCAATAGTGTATTAAAATTAAATATACGATTCGTAAAAGGACACTGTTTAAATTAAACATGGCACAAGAACGTCATTATTTAATTCATAGATTAGTAATTAAATAACTTAAAGATAATGAATTTTTCAAATAACAAAACAGTTCCATAAGATTTGACACTTATACACTTTAATGTGATTTTTATTGCATATTAGCTCAGTAATTTATTCACAATATTCAACATTATTCTATAATAACATTCTGCTACATGTAGCTGTAACAATAACAATTAAATAACAAAATCATGGATTACATTCTGTCAAAAATAAGCGAGTGTCCGGATACTTTTGAGCGGTAGAATTTTGTCACAAAAGCACGTACTATGAGCCTAACGAGCACAAATGAGAAAAGAAAATAGAAACTTCTTTTTAAATTATCAAAGTAATTTATTAAAATTCTACATAAAATAAAATACTGTTTTCATTGTTTTTTTTTTCGTAATCTAGGGAACATAGTTGAATGTACCTAATCGACACACGTGATGTGCTTAAATAGGACTTATACCACTTAAAAAAAAATATTTATGCAATTCCATTTAACATCCAAACTTCTTTTGACTGATTCATGAGGATATTGCACCGTATTGTTCTTATTATTACAAAATATAAAAACAAGATACTAGCTAGCTAGAAAAAACTAATTTAACTCATTCTTTTCAAAAGCTGACTTATACTACTTTAATCCTCTGCTGCCCGAATTTTGTCTGCTTATTGGAGAAAAAATTAAGGTTGATTACAGTTTTTCACTTCGATTTGAAAATGTTTAAACTAATAATTACCGTAGATGGATCGTGGTGTCACTACAGTAATACAGTAATCATATTTAATAGTGCAATGATAACTGAACAAAATTAATTTTTTAAAATATACATACATCAGTTTGTAACTTTTAAGTCACACGGTCCCATAGAGGGTTAAACAAGAAACGTCTCGTGCAATACTGATCCATTTGATTTTTTACTGTAACATCAATAGCATTAAAGCCAAGTACGCGTCAACCACTAACCAATCCATAATTCTTTATATGAATTTCATAAATTTACAGTGCTGCATTACTGAAAAATTTTCCTTGATTTTCTGTTAAAAATGTGGATAAAGGTTTGTCCACAATACATTTATTACTTACATTTTGATCTTTTTGGTAAAAATAAGTATNATTTAACTCATTCTTTTCAAAAGCTGACTTATACTACTTTAATCCTCTACAGCCCANAAACGCCGCAATTAAAAGCTTGCTCATACTTGTAACATACTTTTAACGCAGCTTTTAATTAATAACGAAACCTGTATCTGATCCGAAGATTATTGTGACCAATTTCCGGTACACTTTAACGCTTGTTAGTATCTAAGGAAAACATAACAAAGGAACCCACAAATTTAATATTGTACTCGAATCGTTGAAGCGTGCCTCATTAGAGTTCGCCTCGACATGCCTTTAGCCTATACGACCCTTCATAGGAAGGAAGCCCCTCTAAAGCTTTGGAAGTGGGTAGATAATCACGGATGCTGTGTAGGTGCGTCTTGAACGAGACGGGTCGAGGGCTTCTCCCATTTTTCCGAGTATTCATCGTCGGTAGATTCAAAGAACTTTGCCGGTCGGTGAACCCCGTTCTCAATGGATTGTCCATTGACTTTCAATAAATCTAAACGATAGGTCGCGGAGAAGTTGGCCTCGTTAATAAGTTAAACGTGACTAATCACGTGCAAACGCGATGAAATTTCACGAAGTTGCAGGTGGTTATGTTTCACCAGGAGTTTGGTCAATATTCCGTGCGGGACATAATATAGTAGTTAGTCCAATATTTTCGTCGGCGTCTCATTGAGTTTCGTAACTACACGTACCTGCACATTTCGTAGAGAACGGGAGAACAAATGACGAGGGAAAAATTGATTTTTCACTGGCCTTCGCAAAGCTTTTGCTTCTTATGCTCGATTTATCGGTTTAGGTCAGATTATAAAACACTTTAAAGGTCGCGACCTTTGGAAAGCGAGGTTCCTGTATCAAAAATATCACAAAGGATATTTGACGCGTTGAACGATAAAGTGTTACACTTTTATTTCTAATTAAAATTAATACAGTAGCTCTTCTTTTTTTTTAAATCACCGTATATTTAAAAATTTTGCTTTCTTAGGTATAATTAGTTTACGTTGTATGCATTATAAACTTGATATTACTGTTTTTACATGAAATCGAAGCTTCTCGAAATGGATGAAATTTCAGTCGTTATTTAACGACTTGTTGGTTGAGATTAATGAAGTGTGAATTCTCTTGTTTGCTCGCATAGTTAGCTGTACCTAAAGATTTAAAAGTTGTACTTGGAAAAAGATATTGTTGTCAGACAACTGTATATGAACGAATAGTATCATCCGATACGTCTACTACTGGAACGCTTAGCCCGAGACGGAACTATTAATGCGATAAAATAAGTACCAGGAAATATTTTATTCGTTTATTGTTCGACATGTACGATTTGACACAGGTATTTATGAAAACGATTAATTTAGAAATCGTTACTTTTATTATTTAAAGCAAACACTTATCAAAAATAGCTACTGAGAAAAAATAATCTCGTTAGCTATCATCGATGTATGCTGTATTGTTGCATAAACATTAGGGGAACTTGCGAATGCGATGCAAATCGTTCTAATAATCGCAATGCATGGCAGGGCGTAAAATGGGACATAGGTAATGAAGAGGACCTTGGCCCCCTACTCGTGTAACGATAAGCATTCGCGTAACGATAGGTACTCGCGTATTAGTCATGTGCATGAAATTTAACAATCCATTCTTCTAAATGCAAACGCTTGTAGAGATTAATGAGGAAAATGTGCATACCCATGTTACTTATCCGAACTTCGTATAATCAACATGATAAACTTTCTAAATTACTTCTAGTCCTTTTTACAAAAAAAGATATTTTTCTTCTTTCTCTAGAAATTTAATTCGCATCAAAAGTGAAATAATTTCACTTCATAGATATAAATTTTATTTTTGTGTTGTTAAATATTAAATATAATAATAATACTGATTTTCTTTCTTCAAAGAATAATCAAAATTTTTCAAAGATATAATTTTGACGCGTCATATTTTATTTTTTTGAAATAAGATTNATTTTTGTGTTGTTAAATATTAAATATAATAATAATACTGATTTTCTTTCTTCAAAGAATAATCAAAATTTTTCAAAGATATAATTTTGACGCGTCAAAGGCGTGCGTTGAAATAAGATTTTTTATTAACCCTCTATGGAACCGTGTGACTTAAAAGTTACAAACTGATGTATCTATATTTTAAAAAATTAATTTTCTTTAGTTATCACTGCGCTATTAAATTTGATTCATCTACAGTAATTATTAGTTAAAACATTTTCAAATCAAAGTAAAAAACTGTAATCGATCCTAATTTTTTCTCCAATAAGCAGACAAAATTCGGGCTATAGAGGGTTAAGTTCAAAATAATAATTTACACGCGTGATATTTCATCAAATTCAGTTTAAAAGACTTTAAATGGAATTATAAATAAAACTTGTGATTCTAATAATATCTTTTGATAATATCACGCATGCAGACATTCGAAACGATCGTTGCAATAACTATAGGACCCTCTGCACATTTAAAGTTCTCAGGAAGCGCCAATTCGTCCAAAGCATTGCTCCATTTGAGGACCAAGAGAGGATTATTCGATTAAGGTTTCGAGCTAATCATCGAAGGTGAGCCCGGTCAATTTAGCAATTATACACCCACAAGACATCGTTACTTCATTATCGTTCGTTAATTTCCTAACTGACATACGATACAGTTACCTCTTCGGTCGATTTTTTTCACCCCGTTTAAATGACAAGGTAAAATTGGTAGTTTGGTTCGGTTACGTTAGTGCCCTGAATTAACGTTGGCATACTGGTGAACTAACTGCTAACGTGACATTCACGTGATGCACACTTGTTCTGCAATTCACTAGAAGGTCCTCAAAAGGACAAACCATAATATGTTCGTCACAAATTTTGCAGGTATCGTAAGATTTATCTAAAAGATGAATAATCTTGTATTTTTCATATTTTGATTTATTATCTGTTATGTGTAATTAAAAGATCATTATTCGCTTAATATTAGAATTTTCGATTAATACTTTTATCAAACTGTGATACGTCATTATCTCTTAGCATAACAACGTGACGACAAAATACTGTCAAAAGATTACGTTTATACGACGCAACTAACAATTGATACTATCGAAAGATATTGTTAAAATCACAAATTTTATCTATATTTCATTTAAAGCCTTTTAAACTGAATTTGATAAAGTATCACGCGTGTGAATTATTATTTTTAACCGAATCAAAAATTTTATTCTGACACACGCTCTTGAATTTTCTATAAAATCTGATGATCAACGTTTGTACGCATTTTGTACTAACGCGTTGAAAAATGTAGAATGTAACCATTTCGCACGGACTTCGCACGATAAACAACAATGGTAGAGTACGCGTATCTTGATTCGCGTAAATTGAGAACAAGATTTAGAATTAATTATGCATGGGTGCCTGACAACATGCTGCATTAACTTAATCAGCATCTAAAAGACTTCCCAGTCTTACGATTCAATATTATGTGCTGGATTTTCTCATCGCTTTCAGTCTAATGCCCCCGGACACCGAGGCCATTGTACAGTCTTAAACGTAAACATGCATATGTTGCAGTATTTCTTAATTATCCGACTAATATCACAGATACGGACAGCATTAACAATACTGTATATACAACCAATAAAAGCACTGCTTGCTTGTTTTCTGACAAACAAAACGTGAAATTCTTTTTAAAGAAAACGATAGTACTAGTATTTGCAATGTCACGGAAAATAAACATTATTATCTCAAAGTGCAATTATATCGGGCACAGTGATGTATTTTGTTTTGTTTCCAAGACTTTATCAAGTGTTTACTATCTTTCAATCAAGCAATATATGTCACATTATCGTATCTCCGCGCTTTAATTTGCCCGAATATTAATCTCCCTCTTTACCAGACAAATTTTCTACATTATTCTCTGCGCTTGGGTATAAAAAAATAATGAAACCGAGAAAATTCCTAGCCGTACACGTTAACACACCCTGTCAATCCGATAAATTACATCACGACCCAATAACATACATACAACAGTCCGAGCGATTGAAAAATTGTCAAGTAGCTTGCATAACTGTAAAATCGAGATATTTCGTGATACAGCCGGATCCTCCTAATTATTTAAACCCTGCTGAACCAATCCATAAATTCACACCCTTCGCCATGGTTCGTTTTCGAGCGGAAAGTAAACATCGTTCTAAGGTGAGATAAACATAACGATATTTTCAAGACGGAAATAATTCTTCGGTTTTCTCGAACATTATAAAAGACACGGTAAAACACGTCGATGGGATTACGGGAAAGTTTGCGATTTTCTGACAGCGTATATTCACCAAGATGGCGAAACGTGTACTCCACCAATGAGCATCGTCGTGCTTTGGCTTTTAAGCTTGCTCGCGAAATAGTGTTGGAACGAGAATTGCGCGTACTATAAACACCAACCTGTTCGTTGTATGACGTCGTCGTTCAGCTGCAATTTGCCGCTGATATCGTCTTTGTTCGAGTTCACCTGTACATCCGTCATCTTTTCAGCCGACTATGCGGGTCGTTCTCGTTGGTGAAATGATCCTGTTCTCCGCACTGGTCGATTTCCGCGCACTGTCCGTCACGACGTTCTACGCGCGTCGCGGCGAGAATCGGTGAAAATAAGAACGAGAAGAGAGATCGTCCAATTCGATGCGATACGATCAAACCGAAAGACGGAACGCGCGACACTTGCGACGCGTTTGAACTGACTGGCTCGACCGCCGGCTTTCCGGCATTACCCGAAGGCCCCACGCCTCGCTATCGGAAATCGCCGAGCGTTTACGAACCTCTTGTCGTTTGTGCGATTCCCAGGTACTACGAGCCGAGCCGCAACGCCAAGAGACAGCGATTGCAGTTTGCGCATCGCACATTCACCCTTCCGATAAGTGGAACGCTACCCTTGATGATTAATTTTACGTTACTAGAAAACGAATATTTCTTTTCTATTCTAATTAAATCGAAATAATTAATTATATTTTTAAGAGGTTCGGGTTAGGTTCGGGTTTATTTTATACGATTAGAAATCTATAGAAACATGTAATTCATTAATTTTGGTTTTGTTAAAATTTTTATTAAAACCCGTTTTCGTTGACAGCGAAGTCATGTTTTAATTAGAAGTGAAGTTACATTGATCTCTCGTCGTGATTACAATGTGATGAAAATTTAATGTTTTACTAGATTTGTAAATTAAGTTTTTGGAATAAGTGATATTTTAGAATAAATAGTGAGAACAGCAACGAGGTGGGGAGAATTGTGCGATAAGTATTTTTAGAATTTTATTAATGTCAAGGAAAAAATAGTTGGATAATGTAAATATAGTGTAAGAAACGTTCAACCTGAACACTACACTTGATGTTTAATATATCGCTACGAGGAAACGAATATTTCTTTTGTACTGTAGTTAAATCAAAATAATTAATTCTATTGTTAAGATGTTTATTTCATATGAATAAAAATATGCAGAAACGTACGATTCATAATTTTCGCTTTTAATCAAATTTTTTTAAAAATCTGTTTTTATTATATTGAAATGATAAATTAATTTCAAATCAAATTATATTAACCCTTTCAGAGTTTAATACGAACATGATTGAGATAAGTTACCGAGTATTGCAAAGTTCATATCTTAAATTGTAGTATATGTAAATAAATTATTACCTAAAATCTGTTACAGATGAATATCTGAAAATCTTTCGTATTTGGTAATCGATATGCAACGACGAACATAAATATTTGGTGTCATTCTTCTTGAATTCTTTGTCATTTAATTGCACTGTAAAAGGATAAATATTCTGTCGTGATAAAAATGCGATCAAAATTGAATCCTTTGTTATATTTTTTATCAAATTTCTCGAGCAAGTAATATTTTTAAACAAATAGTAAATACAGTAATGAGGCGAGAGAGGATTGTTGGAATAACTATTCATTGAATTTAATTATTACCGAGGAAAAAATATTTGGGTGATGTAAGCATAATATAAGAAACATTAAATCCGAAGATGTAATTCATCAATAATTTATATAAAGATATAGACGTTTTGGATTTATACAAAACATGTTCTTATGTTTTTATTTACATTGTACTTATAATATTTGAAAAATCAGAGCAGAATACGACGCAGATTTACAAATCGACAAATATTGCTTAAACTCCCCCGGAAGACTGTTAACAACGTGAGACTTTTGGCACTCCTCGTTATACGAGGGGTACAGTTTATTAAATTAACAATAAGAAGTAAGATAACATCAACATTTGCATTCGGTTTCGTAGAGTGTTAGCATCCATATATTAGATATTATACATCGTCCTTATTACAAATACACATACCTCATGTTACAAGAATACATTAAAACGGGCTCAGTAACGATGATTTTGTGCGTCCATTGATTAATGTTTTACATTATCATTTTTTTTCTTTTTTTTTTGCGAAATTTTGTTCGTATTAAAAGGTTTAATTTCATCTTTTTTTTCCCTAATGTTTGCCGAAGGACTCTGTGACAATAATGTTGATTCAGGCCGTATTTCGTCATTTTATGCATAAATATGAAAAGTGTCGGGTTTAAATATGCCTCGCGACTTTTAACAGAAGATGAATGGTATGATGAATATGACGAATGGACATGTCCCTTGTTGACGTGGAGTTTGCCGACGAATGAATGCCGATGTTATGGTTGCTGTGCTGTCACTTCAATCGGCTTCAGCAGCTTTGTCGCACAATCTACGAAGGAACGCTAGAAACGAAACGACTGATATTAAAATTTTATTCCATGGAAAAGTGGCACAAGTCGAATGACAGTGAACATCGCCAAAAACGTATTTACAATCGTCTTAAATTGCGGATCCATCGAACCGCAATCGAACCGTCAATCGAACTTGATGCCAAGTACACAAATATAAGCCGTACTGAATATGGTAAGCATTAAAATAATTTGATATGCAAAATCATAATGTCAAATAAAATATTATATTGCTCTTTATGATTTTAATTTCAGAAAACATTAAGCTCGAAGTGTCCTGTAGGCACGTAAAATTCGGATATATTACGAAGATATACAATTGCGAATTTCGTTGTTCATTAAAATTAATAGGAAGCCCCTGTAATTTAAATTAGAAATGAACACTTGTATTGGAAGAAGTAGTGTAGATAATTAATGATATAGATAGTTAATTTCACCACAATGAAACACATGGTTGAAACGGAGCTTTGTNAGTTAATTTCACCACAATGAAACACATGGTTGAAACAGAGCTTTGTTTTAACTCATAGAAATCCGTGACTTAAATCCAATCATATAATTAAACAATTAATATCTCGATAACTTAAATATTTCGATCTGAAAATTGAATTAATAAATAAAGTATGTACAGGCCTAATCAAATTTAGAAGACAGCAAAAATCGCGATTTGTGAATTGTAATAAAAATTAAGTTTGCAAATATATTTAGATACGCTTTTGATTTGTTTGTATATTATGCTTAGAAGCACGCAATTAGAGATTAATTAACCCTCTATAGCCCGAATTTTGTCTGCTTATTGAAGAAAAAATTACGATTGATTACAGTTTTTCACTTTGATTTGAAAATGTTTTAACTAATAATTACTGTAGATGGATCGTGGTGTCGCTACAGTAATACAGTAATCAAATTTAATAGCGCAGTGATAACTAAACGAAATTAATTTTTTAAAATATAGATAGATCAGTTTGTAACTTTTAAGTCCCACGGTCTCATAGAGGGTTAATAAGATAGTGTAACTAATTGCGATAAAATGGTGAAAAATAATTTGAAAATTCTTGTAATTGACGAAAATTTCAGAAAACGGTTCAGTCTGAGGATCCTCTTTTCTGAAATCTGCGTCAACGATACTCTTCAGTCACGGATCTCGTGCATGAATACATCTTAAGCATTTGTACGTGTTGCTGCAAGAGAAGCGGGTTATCGATTTCAGCATCCCTGCCACGTAGATTCGTTGCGTCCTATAAAATGTGATCGTATGCATAGTTGAAAATAGAAGAGAAAATTGTGTTAGTCCATAGGTAAAACGAGACAAAACAGAAGAAAAGAACAAGGAGGCGAGACAGAATGCTCATGGAGATGAATACTACAGGGTGTACTTACGAAGGACGATCTTTGTGACACTGACATCCGGTTTGCTTACAATAGCACCATCATCTTCTTCAAGAATGCTGTAGAACACAAAACACGTGGAAGTGTTAAACGACAGGAAAAAAAGGAAATAGGAGACCCGAACGATCAATTGATTCCTCTGACTTCCTGGGCATTTTGGGCAGCTGTACAAAATATTCTAAGGGATTAAACTACTGAACACTATACATTGGGGGAAAAAAAGGGAACAATATTTTGTTTAGATTTTCTACTGTAAAATCAACATCTACTGGTAGAACGAACTCCTAGACAAACGCATATTTTATTGCTTTACTGCTGCTTTTCTTTAATCTAGCAATGCTCTACATTAATGTGACTCACTGATGCAGCTAGTACAGCACTCTTTGTTTCCTCGTCTATTTCGCGAAATGCATTTGTTTCTTTCTTTGAAATGGATCGATACTTACGAGCATAGGGGATGAAACCATCTTCGTCTTCTTGGTCCATACAATCTTTTACAACTTGATCTACTTCTGGCTCGGTCAGTTTCTCACCTAATTAAAAATTATACACCAAATTTATTATAAAGAACCGCGAGTTTAAGGTTACTCTGCATATTGTGTTTCATAAAAATTTAGAATGATCGAAAAACTGATGAAATTCAAATTATTTTCTACGTTAACTTAAAAATAGTACGAATAGCATTCTTTCTATATGTTCTTTAACCCTGTTGTCCTTTTCGGATATATATGGCTCGAAGTACTATGCTTTTAAACGTTTCTTTATCAGATTTAATGTATTTAATTTGTGCGTTTACCTCTTTAACACTAGGTTTACGGGCATTGATAGGATCATTTTGATGGGTACATTGAAATACAAATTTTTTGTAATATCATTAGTTCGGTTTGTTTCGAATTAATCGATTTCTATAAGCAGAAATTTATTTAGTAGATTTTTCTATATAAATTTCATTTTGAGTTTACATTTTCCGCACGCATGATTGCTAAACTCAAGCACGAAATCTGAACTGCGTCAAATTGACGGGTTCCGTAAATCTAGTGTTAACCCTCTATAGCACCGTGTGACTTACAAGTTATATACTCGTATATTTATATTTTTTAAATTTTACTTTATTTACTTGTCACTACGGTATTCAATTTTATTATTATACTATTGTTCCAATATTAGACAGCCTATTTATAACAGTTAGTGGTTCAAAAATTTTCAAATTAAAACGGAAAACTCTAATTTATTTTATTTTCTTTCTCATAACCAAACAGAATTCCGGCTATAGAGGGTTAATATTGTATATTTTGTAAATTAAAAATATTTTGAAAGAAAAAAAAAAAAATGTTTAACCTATACAAATGTGTAGTACAAATGAGGCGGACAGTAGGATTAAAGCACCAAAAATATGGCATTAATCTATTTCGGTATTTGTTTCTAGGCTTAACATCTTAATTGCTTTGATTTCCTTTAAAAAGCAATATCCATATTAGTAATATTTGCATTCAAATAATTTAATAATTTTTTATGCCAACGTAAAAAAATATCGCATTGAAAAAGTTATACTTTGTAAAATAACTCTAACAATACAAATTAACTGCAGGAAATAATTAGCGTAACATGAAGCTCAAATATAATGCGAATAATATAAGAATATACTAATTTAAAACTATGTATAGGCGTGTCAAAATAATAAAATTAGTAATAATAAATAAAAATGGCTACAATACCAAGTGCAAGCAGTGTGTGTGTAAGTTCAGCAGCAAGCATAGTTCCATTTTCCTGTTTGTCATAAAGTTTCAGACATTCAACGAAGTCCTCGTAGCATCCCTGTTCCTTGTCCTTTTTGCACTGGCTGTAGATCGGTAAGAATTCATCAAGTTTCATTGTTTTCTCGCCTCTCTTTTTCGTTCCTCCAAGTTTTTCTATAGTGGCGTTTGTAGGATTCAGGTTAAGGGCCCGAAGAACATTACCAAGGTCCATACAGTCGATGACGTTCGTGCCATCGGCATCGTAAATAGAAAAGGCAAATTCTACCTCTATATAATAAAAAAAAAAAAAAAAAGAAACCAAAGAAATGTTTAACTTATTATGAATTACATATCACTTATCATATAACTTTTCAATATTTATTTCGACACATTGAGGACGGATGACGGAATTTCTCGCGTTCCATATTTCGTATCTGAAAAAGATAAAAATAGAAAACGACGACGAACGAGAAGCTACTTTTAAAAATTATCGATCTAGCTCAAAATTTAAATTAAGATTTATGTTTAGAATCCTTTCATAAATATGCAAGAGTTCATTGGATCGTAATTTCATCCCATAGTAAGATCTCGAACACCAAGGTCCCCATCATCAATGTGTTAAAATCGGTTGATGTTTAAAAAAAAAATAGTTTCTACGAGGATTTTAAATGAAGAATGCATAACGGGAAATCTGGGTTAATATCAGCTGAAGCGTGGCTCTTCGTGCGTACCTGGTTCAAAAATATTGTTCTATTTTAAGACACAGCGGCTCCCACCCAGCAACCGATTCAAGAACTTGCTGGTGGAAGTAGTGGGTCAGATTACCCCCGCCGAGCCATATAAGAACACAGCATTAACTATTTTTGAAATGGCGCTTCCCATTCGGGGTGGTTACACCTCTGTTTTAATGGTTACCGATGGTTACGTAATATTTGTCACGCGGTATATCAAGCTACTGTTTTGTATACTCAGAACCGTGCCATGTGTGCCAATAAATTCGAAACATGATTACAAAATAGTTGAAATCAATTTTTAACGTTTTATTCCTCTCGTTAATTTAAATTTAACCCGTTTTAATTTAACACCAAAGATTTAATTGCTGCGCAACTTGGAAAACTATCACGTTTTTAAATTTATGGTCATATTCTAATATTCTGGTTTCTTCCTGAAACGTATCACAGATATATTTTTCTTTGATTTTTAAGTTATTCCTTTTGAGACACATAAATATTGTCTTCGCGAAGAATTTTTCCTACGTTCGCCTGGGTTGCGTCACACATGAAACTACTCGCAGAATTCACTCGATATTTCACTGTTAGCTTGAAATTTATAATTCGGCAGTTTATTGTTTTTAATTTTTTTAAATACCGTCTAGTTTCAATCCACAAAGAGGATTAAACACGTATGCACAAATCAAGAATTTCCCATAAATTCTACTCACTTTCGACTTCCTTGCCGCTGAGGTCTGCCTGTGGTAGAAAAGAAATATTTTTAAAAGATTTATACGCTAAAAATGATTTCTTATTATAGTAAAGTATAAATTGAAACAAAATGTAAAAGATCTTTAATAAAAATCTGCTAACGATTATGCAATTTAAAGTACACAATAGGAAAATTTTTTTTAAACGAATTCTCGATAATGATTTTTTAATTGAAGATCGGAAGAGAGATCTTATTTAAAACTGCAAAAAACAATATTATAAAATAAATATTATAAATTATAAATTTAATAAATAAATTGAACACAGGTTTTGTCACCTATCGAAAATTGTAACAGAAAATCAGAAACTCACCATTATAGTATCTGGTGCTACTAGATGTTAATCGAACGGAGCGTGAACCAGAAGTGGTACCGGTTGTTACCAAATTTATTCATTTTATTTCTGTAGATGGCGCAGTGATCAGGACACACGAGAATTACAAAGAGGTCCGGCTGAAAAGACTCGGTTCGGACGAAGAGGGTATCGGCAACGCTGCGGTCCAAAAACAGTTCGTGAGGCAATCGTGGGTTAAGCTGTGCTTCCTGCTACGATAAATGGTTTTCGGCGGTAGCGTTCGTATGTCAGGGCTGCCAGATTTGCAACGCAGGGTATACAGCACCAAACAAAAATACACATCAGACAGACTTCTATGCCGATATATCATTCCTATATCGAACTCTTAACCATATACAATTTCCACTTTTGCCTTAAACAGCATCGCTGTTTAATAAATTAAAAACATCGCTTGCATTTACCAAAAAAGTTATTGTATTGTATAAAATATTTAGGGTACATCTTTTCCACCACGGTGTTCCTAGGAACGCGTGGAATTTATTTCACGTCTGATATAAGTTCGTAAGAGCCCGACGTACGCAAACTATGCTGTACCCGTGGCCAGCTGATGACTAAACTAGGGAGTTATTTTTATCAGCTCGACGCGGACAAGTAGCGTATTTCTCTCTTAAAAAGTAGGTTTACAGTTGGACATTAAGATGTTGCACATTCGATCGTTCCATAACTCCGCCGAGAAAAGAACTAAACTCCGAGCTGACTTTGAAATCATTTCTTTCGATGGCCAAAAATGGTTCGAAGTAACTTCCGTGTTCGACTTAAAATGCCTTTTTTCTTTCGCTCTTCCGATTGCGCTCCGTTATACGATTTTTTTTTTATTTTACTAGATGCAACGTCCGATGAACAATCGTCTTTCTGATCGGGCAGAGGCGAGGGTGTAATTTCCTCGATCGCTACTTCCTCCAAAGAACTATTTTTTGTAAAAGGTGTTGAATGGACGACAAATGAAGATGTTATTTCCCCGTACGGAAAATCGCACGCGTTGTTTCTAAAATTGTTTTCGGATGGAGAATCAACGTTATTCTGATTGGGATCATCGATATTTTCGATCGTTCTGATAAATTGTTCTTCTGTTTCTTCCCAAGCAGCGATTTTTTCTTTACTAATAGTTTCTGACTCATTTTCCTCTTTCTGACTAGATTCTTCCGGTTTCGTTTCGAGTTCCTCTATCATTCGATATAGCAGACTGGTAGACACTCTGGTTGCCTCGTTAGAACTGTCTGTTTCCTTTTCAAGACGAGTACATGTTGGATTTGTTGTTGTTTCGATAATCGCATCGTGTATTATTTGGTGCACATCACCTTGACCTTGAATTGTATGTGTTTCTGCAAACGTGGTCGGGTCTACGAGTGAAACATTGTCGATGCTGTGTGCGACGTGTTTTACCTATTCAACGAACCGAGTATTAGAAGCATGACACGCGAAAGTGTTTCCTTATTTGAAGATAAGAAACAAATTGTAACGTACAATCTTGAAGCTAGCTTTCTTAAATTATTTTGTTACTAATTTTTTCCATATTACACGCGTTTAATTTTGATATGACTCAAAAATCTTCATTTCACTAAATGTAATAATTTTATTTTTAATTATTTACCTGTTTTTCTAATTTGGATAGGTGAGATGGTACAGAAGTTGAATCACCAATTTGCAGATTACGTAAACCATGCACCATCTTCTCTATCAGTTCTGTGGTTTCCGACTCGTTGCGATCTGTACACAATCGATCCTGTATTTGCTGCGCTGTTCGTGCAGACTGCGATTGAATATCAGCCGATTCTTGCCGATTGTCCAGCATTTGTAATTTTTCTAACAAGGTTATTTTCGTTGATTGCAATTTGCCAAAATTAATGTTTCTGCTAATAAATACGTCAATTATGCTTACATTAAATACGTCGAATTTAACGATAAAGAAAAAAAAAAAAAAAGAAAGAAAAAATTGCTGACATAATAAAATTCTGAAAACTGTCAGATCGTATTGTGCGAGTATTTGTTAAACGAAATAAAATTTGATCAAATTTCGTGTATGCGAAAAGATAGCTACTTACCGTCGTTAGTATCCGTCGCACCGAAAGCTTCTAGCATTATCTTGTCAATTAAACTTTTTGCAAAAGCTTCGACCATAATTTGAGGCATTATCAACTCAACAAAAAACTGAAATCGTAGCTGTCAGTAACGATTGTCATATTTTATATATGCATGGCAAATATGCATGCACTTGAATTCTGCTAGGTGTTTGTGTACGTTTCATATTGTTTTTAAATTTTTACTCGCTATTCGATCAAATCTGATTTAGTACATTGATTAATAGTACATTTAAATATGAATTGAATATAAAATTCGTATAGGGTTACTGACACCCTTGAGTGAATTTATAAAATGTTTATTTAAATTCTGGAAAATGTCAGAAGATATTAAACGATTATTTTCAAGGCGTTATTCGCTTACTTCACAGAAACTAATTACATGTAACGTATTACAGCTTTTCATAATCTACTAATTATATCTATAAATCAACGTCAAACGTATATCAGTAAACTTAACCTATACAATTTCGAAGCATGATTTATATGACAACAGATTTGTCGATATGATACAAAGTTTAAACTGAACTGGATTAAAGACAGAATTTTTGAAAATAAATAGAAACACATGTATCAAACATTTTGAAGAAAAATTCATATTTATTCAAATCGAATCGCTATAAAATTCGCATACAATGAACATTGTAAAATGGATCGTATTACTGACTACATAAAAGAAATGTTTCAACCTCCTACAAGTCGCAGTAAAAACAATATCACAGTTCATTGATAGCAAGAAATTTAACAATCAATTGTGTTCAGTCGCTAAAGATGGATCAAAATAAGTACATAGAAGTAAGAATCTTTGAACCTGCCACGGAAATTACAACTTCTAACACCGCTCATGAATATTCTATAAAAACGTTAAGTACAATTCACGAATGTGACAGTTCAAAAATTTCTCATTCGTATGCTCACAATAATATACAAAAAGGTGTCCCGTATTCTACAAACTTGAAATCGAACATCGAAAGTTTTCCATCTCCTAAGCAAAAGGTAGATTCACTTCGAAATTTAGATGTGCCACTTGACATTGATCTGCTTTTAAGGTATTATGCGTGCAATTCTAACATGGAAAAATCAATAAATGAAGTTCTCGGAAAGACTGACGACCAGGTTAGCAAAGACATTGATCAAGGTCCATTGGTTGAACTGGGTGCAGTTTACAAGATTTGCAATTCTCTCGAAGAATCGTCTTCGAAAAACTCTTTATTGTCCACGTTTCGATTTCATGATGTTTTAACTAAGTTACAATCTTTGATACGTCGCTGCAACAAGGAAACATTGGAGGAAATTCTTTTGAACGATCCTTCGATGAAAATGTGTAAACATTGCGGAGTGATCAGTTGCTCGAGGCCTCGAAATATTTCCGTTGAATCGCGAAGATCGCTACCAAAGACTTCTTACTTTTTAAGTACACAAATGTTCCCGGACATCGCCAGCAGTGGCGATGATAAATCAGAAATGTGCAGACGGATCAAGAGAATTAGTCCCAAAAGAGAACAAGCGACGAAACGTGTTAAAAAATCGTATGATGTACAAAAAAATATAAATTGTTCTACTTATAGACAACATATGGATAATGAAAAAGCTTGTGTTTCGAAGGAGGTAAGCTTAACCGTTAAACGAGAAAATCATTTTCATATAAATAATCCTCAACAAGTTGAAACCATGGTAGCCGAACGTGAAAATGATAACGAAACGCAAGAAACATGTTCTATTCGAAACGTGATTAATGGAAGAGTATTAAGAACGGATAGAACAGAATTACAAAAGCACGTGAGAAATTCACAAGTAAAGCCATTTTTTAAAGGAATCGCTAAAGGAGAAGTTAAAAGTAGATTGTCTGAACAAATGAAAGTTATTCCTAACTTTGAAGACAAAGACATGGCTAAAAGTGACATTACTGCCAATTTTACAAGTAACGTGTTATACGATAGATATTTTAATCAAGTAGACCACAAAAAAGAGTTTATACGTAATGTACCAAATAATGAACAAGACGAATGGAAAACGTTAAGCAAGGATCAATTAAGTATCGGTGTATCTAACGAGAAGGTTGTGAAAGACATCCTATATGAAAAACCGAAATCGTATTTAGATGATTTTACAGCACAAAATTGTATACCTTTAAACAGTAGACAAAGTATACAAAGTGTACGAAGTAAACAAAATCGAGCAACGAATGCTGTTAACGACACGACTCCGTCCATTAATGTAATGGCGTATTTGGCACGTGGTCATCTTAGGACAATAGACAAAGGAAAGAAAGAATTCGTTTCGCAATTAGACGAAAGAACTTGTGTACATCCTAGATACGCTAACAACAAGCGTAGCTTTGTTTTACATAACAGTCGAGAGTTTAATCCATACCCAAATTCAGAATTTTTAATACACCGTAAATTGATGCCATCGAAGATGGCAAGAAACAGAGATAAAAGTACTAAAATCCTTGAGAAAAATTCCCAAAACCACCTAGAGTACTCCAAACATATTGGCCCTGTTAAAAGTGTTCAACAATTTAGCAGCTTCACGTGTTTAGTGGAAGACGATTCCTTAGAGAATTGTATCAAAGCGTCTCATACGTTGGAACAACCCAATGAAAGTAACACGACAGTTTTTAGTTCCTCGTCTGCGGAAAATATGATACGTGAGTGGGTAAAAGCTCCGCAAAATAACAAGGAAAGTAGTATTCACGAGGAGACATGTAAAAGTTCGTACAGTTCGAAGCCTTCTATAATTGGTTTAAACGCGGAACCTCAAACATTTTGGACTAATAAAAAATGCTCTTACCGTACAGATGCATCGATTGATGAGCAACGTATTCTGCAAGCTAACGACACAGATAAAACATGGTGTCCGATATTGTCAAAGAATCAAACAAAATTTCATTTTCCAAGTGAACGAACTGTATCGAGTAAAGTTAATGGTAGTTTCAAACTTTGGACCAGTCGAGAGTCAGTAAATGACAAAATAAATGCACCAAGTTTTAAGAAAATTGAAACTAATAGGAGTAAAAATAGTTTCAGAAAACATTTAGTTGAATCTTTTAAAAATATTAAATCTATAAAATCCATGAAATTTAGAAATATAAATACTAGTACAAAACCTTCCATGTCCTCTAGCGATAGTTTATTAGGTGTTTGTGTAAAAAATATTTTTCGACGAATTATTTACAAAGAATCATCTTTAAAAAATATAATAGATAGCACTGGAAAATACAGCGAAGTGGATAACATTCTATTGCTTTATCGAAAAGTTTTGGAAAATACGGAAGAAATGGATTGGCAGAGTTTTCAACGATTCGTTGAAAATTTACATCCTAACCAGAAAACTGTCTGGCGTGAGATTTGCAGATCTATCGACAATAAGTTGAAAAAAATAGCCGATGAAAACGATGACAGCACCGAAATATGTATAGAAATCACTTCTGTTCCCTTTCAAGGGGCGAAGCATGAAAGAAGAACGTGCAACAACGAGATCGTGTTCGAGATGGACATAACACTCGGAGATGTCGAGAGGTGTCTCGGTAGGCAGCTGCCTTCCTCTGAGAAAGAGCAACTTGACATCCTTAAGAGAGCTAGTGAAGTTACCGAAGTTCGAAATGATGACGTTTGTGATACTGAAGCAGTCTCTAATCAAGCTGAATAAGCAGTCTTGGATGCTTTCAATTTTACCTGTACATAACTATGATTACCTTCTTCCCCATACTTCCTTCATCATCTTCTTCGCGTACAATTTCTGTATTTTCTAATTTTCAAACACCGCTCAAAATTATAACTTCAATTTGGATTGTAATAAAATTTTACCCTCTCTTACTTTATATTACACTGTCGTCCATTTTCAAATCAATCTTCCTGTTTCAAAAAATAAAATTCTACTTCTAGTCTGCGTTGAAATTCTCGAAAAGAATTTGAAAAAGAATTTGATAAAGAATTTGAAAAAGAATTTGATAAAGAATTTGAAAAAGAATTTGATAAAGAATTTGAAAAAGAATTTGATAAAGAATTTGAAAAAGAATTTGATAAAGAATTTGAAAAAGAATTTGATAAAGAATTTGAAAAAGAATTTGATAAAGAATTTGAAAAAGAATTTGATAAAGAATTTGAAAAAGAATTTGATAAAGAATTTGAAAAAGAATTTGATAAAGAATTTGAAAAAGAATTTGATAAAGAATTTGAAAAAGAATTTGATAAAGAATTTGAAAAAGAATTTGATAAAGAATTTGAAAAAGAATTTGATAAAGAATTTGAAAAAGAATTTGATAAAGAATTTGAAAAAGAATTTGATAAAGAATTTGAAAAAGAATTTGATAAAGAATTTGAAAAAGAATTTGATAAAGAATTTGAAAAAGAATTTGATAAAGAATTTGAAAAAGAATTTGATAAAGAATTTGAAAAAGAATTTGAAAAAGAATTTGTGTAAAATTTATTCTTCGGGTGCTTCCTTTTAACGTTAGATACCCTGAAAATTGAAAGAGCAATAACTAATCAAGCTGCGGAAGACTTTTAATGACATAGATGATTACGAAGCTGGTTTTTAGTCGTAATGTTGTGGAAAGCTAGACCGTTTGATCACGGAGTGAAAGATTTCGTTGACGCAAGGTGGGCTAGGAGGGTAAATGGGTTGGTAGGGGTTCGCCGTGGAAAGGGTGGGTCGCTCCTGGTAAAGTAGGGGTGGTCCAGCGAGCAGATTCCTGGGCTGATCGATGGAACGACCGGCGCATTGGATTTTCCAAGAGTAGCGCGCGCATTCCCATCCTTTCCAACAGCATTACGTCCACCGTGTCTTTCAGTTACTCACGATCCTGCCGTGGTGGTGCATCCACCGTTCGGTGAGTGCATACCTGCTAACGAGAACGATGCAACTGTGTCACTAGGCCGTGTGGCACGTGATTCTGTCCTTGCACGGTGCTGCTCCTCTTTGCATCCGTGGCGACGTCGAATAATCGTATCGGAAATGTAGTCCTTGAATTTTTCAAGGGGATGATAACCGTGCGTGATTAATTTCTTAACAGAATTGCTTTCCTTCGGTTCCAACCCCTCATTGCTATATTTTTATCGTAACGTAGGCACGTAGTAACGCTCCATGTTCAAACAGGTGAAAAAGAGATCGTTACGATATCGAGGAAAATTGATTCACGGGATGACAGGGTAAGCCTGTCGAAGTGTGTTTATTGTAACACGAAAGAACCGGCTGATGTCGCTAGGAAGTGAACAAAAGAATATTTGCTATTGACAGGTGAGACACGTGGGGTCAAGATCGTATGGTGGATAGATTATTTTCGATCAAATACGCGACAAATTTTCTTTTTTTTTTTTTACTTTACCTCTTTGTGTAACGTATGGGTTGAAATCGTTTTAGACATTTTTACTGGAAACATGCATAAACGACGATCCGTTGATGGAAATCTACAGGAACAGGCTTTGCCTATTCCAGTTCAGATGTTCCTTTGGCGAAAGTTAAGGTACAATAAATGCTTTATGCAAATGTTTGATCTTATTTCTCAATAATCAATTAATTCAAAGAAACGTTGATTGCAACTATTTGTTTCTAAATATTATTATTTCGGTTGCATTTTAATGTTTCGTGTTAAACACTATTAACATTAACAATGATTAACGTTAAAGGAAATATATATGTAGTTAAAATGTGTTTTGATAAACAACAGTTTACAATAATCGTATATCATTTAAATTATTAACTAGCATCTAATAGTTATGCAACAATATAAAGTACTATAGATAGATTGTATATTTTTTACGTATTTTCAATTATCAATTTCTAATATCTATTTGTAATACCAACTAATGTATTATATTACATATCGCACAAAATACAACATAAAATTTGCATATTACAGGCCATTCATTCGTGCGAAACTTGGCAAGCTTCACGAAGCATCCTGCACGGTAAAAATTCATAACTTCATTTTTATAAATGTTTTTTTATTTCTAAAGAGAAGATGTAAATGGGTATATGTATGCGAGAATATATGTGTGCGTGTAAAGTATACAAACGTAATTGTATAACAAACTAATGTACAATGGTGCAAAAACTGTACAATGTGTAAAAGTTATGTTTGCACATTAATTTTATAGCAAGAAATCGTGGAAAATTTTATACTTGATACGATGAAGTAAAAACGGTTGTATCTTATATAAAGTCTTATATGACACTAAACACGATATACCTGATATCTCGGTCCACAGATTTAAATTATCAACTTCTAAATTGTAGATATGCTTCTGCTCCATTACCAAACGGAGGAACAAAAATATTGTTCTATCCAAAATTTTCGCTTTCGTGATTGTCTTTAATAAATTTGTTGTGCTTTTCGTTAGAAGTTTGCCTTATTTATTTATCACCGTTTACTTGTTATATAAAGTTTACTAATCAATTACAACATGTACACAATCAATGGTGAAATTTAATACATTAAATTCTTTTTTCTAATTTCAACACAATTTTACAAATACAATTTAAACATAAAGCTTAACATTCTATTATTCTACACTAATTTTCTGTTGTTAAATGTTACGTAATTTATATACAGGTGTTTCAGTTAAGACCGAAAATATCTCCTTTATTTTTAATAATTTCAAAAATGTTTCAAACTCAGCTTGTACAGTTTCAAAAAATTAATATCATAAATCAGAAATCTTTTTTATGATCCTTTTTTCGAATTTTTTTTTTAATCATTGGTAGTCTTAATCTGCATCTTGTAGCGCGTGTTAAGATGCGTTCAAATATATCGTAAATATTAAATATTTGAGTACATTTTAATAAGTACTTGATAGAAATATGGCAATGACCTTAAAAATATTAAATAAAAAAATATTCAATTTACGATATTTCTTCTTTGATATCATTCAAACTGTGCTCGACACTTTTTTAATGTCATTAAAAATAAAGAAGGTACTTAGGTGTTTGGTCCCCGTTGAAACACCCTGTATAGACACAAAAATGATTCAGAGTTGAGAGATTTCCATTATAGACACAGAATTTGTTAATTTCTATTTTTCTATTTGAAAATTTTTAAAAAATCTTACTTCAATCCGTCTCGATAATAGATAAAATTTATATCAAATAAATAAAATTATCTTATACCTAAAATGTTATACACAAAATTTTAATTAATTATTAATAACAAGTAAGTTCTCACATAATATTAATCGCTTTAATGAAACTTTTATAAAACGTATGTTACGTATCTTTCTTCAATATAAATTAGACGCGAGATAAAAAACCAACAGTGAGTTGTTCTAAAATATTTCAAGTGAAAAAAAAATACGTTATTGTTAACTAATTTTGTGTTAATTTCGTAAATGGACTTTGTTCGAGCTTATTTTGCGCACATGGAATCCAAAGCTTTGACGTTATAAATTAATTAAAAAGTATAGAAGAAAGAGCATACAAGTATCAAATTAAACTTATGGAGAAATATTGCAGGATTTCATGTTGTGCAAAATCCTTGTCAATCATATCCTATCAGCCTTTTTTTTCCGATACCTATCCGACTTGCACTAACAAAGTAACCTCCTCCTCCACGCTGCCGCTCCATGTGTCACCTGCAGTTTTGTCAACACGCGCCAGGCCATCATGTAAGTTAGCTATGCCTGATACCTGCCTGCATCCATGCTTGTAAACCTAATTATGCAATTATGCATTTACTCTCCAATTATTCTAGTTCAGTTGCTAGAGAGAATTCACAATTAATCCGTATTATCTATTGTAGCTTCATCGCACGTTTCTTGTACAAATATGAACGCTTGCTTTAATTTATTTGGAATACTGAAAAAAACGTTTTAACTCTTTAACGTTCGCACATTTCGTGCTGGAACTTTCACATACCCCCGGAACTTTTATATGAATATGTTAATATTTATATTAATATTCGATGACGTTTGATAATATCGAATAGTATATTGAAACCATTATATACTTATCGAGAGAAAAGTATTTAACCCTTTGCCCTGTAACCACGAGTCACACTCGTGGCACCGGTTCTGGATAAAATACAATAAAAGCACACAATATTTATGATAAAACTCGNCACAAAATTTTAATTAATTATTAATAACAAGTAAGTTCTCACATAATATTAATCGCTTTAATGAAACTTTTATAAAACGTATGTTACGTATCTTTCTTCAATATAAATTAGACGCGAGATAAAAAACCAACAGTGAGTTGTTCTAAAATATTTCAAGTGAAAAAAAAATACGTTATTGTTAACTAATTTTGTGTTAATTTCGTAAATGGACTTTGTTCGAGCTTATTTTGCGCACATGGAATCCAAAGCTTTGACGTTATAAATTAATTAAAAAGTATAGAAGAAAGAGCATACAAGTATCAAATTAAACTTATGGAGAAATATTGCAGGATTTCATGTTGTGCAAAATCCTTGTCAATCATATCCTATCAGCCTTTTTTTTCCGATACCTATCCGACTTGCACTAACAAAGTAACCTCCTCCTCCACGCTGCCGCTCCATGTGTCACCTGCAGTTTTGTCAACACGCGCCAGGCCATCATGTAAGTTAGCTATGCCTGATACCTGCCTGCATCCATGCTTGTAAACCTAATTATGCAATTATGCATTTACTCTCCAATTATTCTAGTTCAGTTGCTAGAGAGAATTCACAATTAATCCGTATTATCTATTGTAGCTTCATCGCACGTTTCTTGTACAAATATGAACGCTTGCTTTAATTTATTTGGAATACTGAAAAAAACGTTTTAACTCTTTAACGTTCGCACATTTCGTGCTGGAACTTTCACATACCCCCGGAACTTTTATATGAATATGTTAATATTTATATTAATATTCGATGACGTTTGATAATATCGAATAGTATATTGAAACCATTATATACTTATCGAGAGTTGTATCCTAACGCAAAGGCAGTGAAATATTACTTCAAACTATTGTAACAATAAGTAAAGTCAGACAACTGAAAAATATTAAGAGTTGAAAGGGATGAACCCAAAAACAGCCGAGATTCGTTAACAGAAGAATATCAAATTTGTAATTCTTAAATAATTTGTACGATACCGATCAACAGTACAAATATTGGCAGCACGAAATCATATTTAGGTGATGCCAACCAATAACTGCCGGCTAGCGAAATCACACCTATGTGACAGTGGTCGTCAAAGTGTTAATATTTATTACAATTTTATGCATTGAACATTTTTGTATAGCTTCTTTCATTATTCAACTTTAAACGTATGTCTTTTATATGTAGTTTCGTGTTTCTTTGTCTTTTTCTATATATGTAGATGTTGTCAGAATTAAGTAGATGTGAACATACACTACCGTTCATAAATATTTGACCATTTGGTGGAATCGAATCAAAAAGTTGATATCAAAGTTATAATGTAAATACCCCTAAGTAGAATGAAATATAAATTTATATGATTGACATAGAAGCATGATCTTTATACAAGTGCAAAAGATAAATACTGTGGTAAAAGTTACATTAAAAAGCCTTATTTCGAATATGTTTTGTACATTTTAGATAAACTGAAGATGATCAAATACTTATAGACGGTAGTGAACGTAGTTTTGGAAAACTATGCGATACGTCATAAGTTGATACGCTTCATGTTTTTAAACGTTTTGAAAAAAACAGAACTTAAATAATGCAAATGTGTGTATTCCTATTACACTTTTTTTTTAGTAATGAAACCTTTTACATCTTTTTGACATCGCACGTTCAGTGATGTATGATTATCACATGTTTTGCGCTGTTTAAAGTATTTAAATGATGAATTCGAAAAAATGTAAGTATAGATTTTTGTTTTTTAATAATGTACACATAATTTTGCTTATTATGTGATGCGATAATGTACGATTTTAGTTTTGCATCATAGCTCATCACAAGTATTCTCTTTCCCCGTATCGACTGTTTTTCGCCTTTTTATAATTTCGAAATTTATTTTGTGCCATGTGCGAAGGAATAATTATTAATCCTAGCTATGAACTCTTTAACGCATACATAGCTGACTAAGGAAGCTTGTACGGTCAGTACTTCAAAAATATGATACATATTATTAGTTTGTGGTTTTAATTGTTAACAAAATTTTCTGTTTTTGGAAATGTCTAAAAAGAATACTTTATACAACAGAATAAAATTCTGCAAGTAATATGTAAAAAGTAACGAAATATTTTTTGATTATATATAACAGCAGATAGTAATTTTGTAACTAGAATTCTAATAAAATGTAATTTTTACGTTTTATAGTACGCAATTAGTACTATAGCACAACACTGTTAAGAATAGTAAATTTTGATTCCACCTCCATTTTGAATAATTCAATTACTCAAAGTTGCGATTCAAACATTCAACTATTTCATGTTATCAAGTTTTCTAAACAATTTTTAAACGTTCGTTTATAGTCTCTCGAGAAGGTGTTAGTTCAGAATCTTCACAATGATCTAACACCCTCTTTGAGTTTGATATTGGGCACGGTGCCACGGTGGCGTTTGATTCAAGCCGCTCTTCCCTACGTTCTCCACGCCACAGCCAATCTTTTACACAATAGGTGAGTTGTCTACTTTTGTACTTTCTTTTTGTAAAAGTTTTTATACTTTTTCGATTTCATTTCACGAGAATTGTTTTCATTAATCTTCAAGGAAGGATTTTCAAAGTCTCGGAGCTATGGAAACAACGCTTCTTTATATTTTACACTGGATTCTTCTCGATGCTGCTGAAGAATGTACCGAAACCGACGCCGACTCTGGAAATCCTTTTTATTACTTATTTTCTATTCCCACTCTGAGCGTAAGTCATTTTTATTCGTTGCATTATTTTTATATGTTATTAATAATGTTAAGGATAATTAACGACTTAATTTATGATACGGACGAACCCTAGCTATTTTTGAGAACGATCATTTTCACATCTGGCATGTTATTAGTTTACGACCTAGAAACTGGCGAATATTTCGATGTTCGTCGCTTTCTGCTTGTTGGAATATTTATTAAAAATGGTAAAACAGCGTTTGCTGTGGAAACTGTTTTTATTCTTAATAAAATCGTAGGTGGAAAAGTACACGTATCCTAGGAAATAGATTTTGTTTAGTAGAAAAGAGAAATATAAAAATACTATTGCGATTGGAAAAACTGTAGTGTTAAAGTGGTGCCGGTCTTCAACGTGGGAGTGCTGGCGGCTAAAACAGACTGACTAGTCCTCGGGAATCCTCGGGCTGGTCAGCAGAAAGTGCAATAAAGCACAGGTGAAAAAAGACCTTGCAGCTGGTGGGTCTTACGCGTTGCGGGGGTATGCACATATTCTCGGTGAATCCCAACACTGCTCAATAGCAAAGTGCCGTATCCTAATCTTTCCCAAGAACTGACGCACGTGTACTTCAGCTGCTACCTTCTGACACCGCTACTTCTGAACTTACCTAACTTAGGACTGACGCACAAACTCCGAGGGCGTGACATTGACCACATCTCTTGACACCAGAATTTTTGACTATTGGACATAGCATACCTCCCACCCTCTTGGCGACGACACGCCTAACGAGGGTGTCTAGTACTTAATAACTGTGACTGTTACTATTAGGGGGAACTTGAGGAGAACTTGTCAATTAGAATTAGAATTGGTGAAGCGAGGAACTAAGAACTAAGAACTAAGAACTGATTATTGAACACTGTGCACATCAGCACTGAGAACTATTGAACTGAACTTGTACGAACTGAACTCAATATATCACCTATATTTATTGTTATAAAACGGATTGGCATCTTGATGCTAAATATTCGACTCCACGCAAACTGTGGGAGTCAACAAATAATGTAAATATATATTGTTTTTTTTACAGTTGTTCGTCTATCTTTTTGCACCGCTGTGCAATCATTTAAAGGATATTGACTTTAAAACTAATTTACGGTTAGAGAACGGCCTGAAAATATGGTCCGCCATGTATGAATGTCGACATCCAGATACACCATGCTTTACTACACATTGCCGGATTAAACCGCAAGCGTTATGGAGTCGATCCTTCAAGTCGTCCAAACCGCAACAAATGTCTGATGATGTGTTTGTTGGAGGAAGTAAGTGGCTTTAATTTTTTTTTACTTTTAGTAGGTGCATAATTTGTTTAGTAATTTGTACTTAATACTTTCATTAATTGTAAGTATAACGAGAAGTTTATTTACATTTTTTACAAAATTGTTATTAACCCTCTACAGTCCGAATTTTGTTTGTTTATCAGAGAAAGGAGGCTCGATTGATTACAGTATTTTACTTTGATCGCGAAATTTTTAATGTAATAATTGCTATGAATGGACTGTGGTATCATTACACTAATATTGTTACAAAATTTAATAGTGCAGTGATAACCAAATGAAATAAATTTTTTTGAATATAAATACACGAGTATGTAACTCTCAAGTCACACGGAACCATAGAGGGTTAATACAAGTATCTTGTTCCATACTGATTCATCCTTTCCAATGAACTCCATTCAAATTGAAATCTGTAACGATAGATTAGCAACATTTTAATACAATATTTTATACCAAAGACCATAGTTTGTAAAGCCTCAAACGATGCAATTCGTAATTAGCTCAAATCGTTCGATTTTGTCCCAAGAATTGATCGCAATTACCTCAACGAGGTCGGGGTAAATCCTAATGGGAAAGGTTTCGTTTTTTATTCAAATTTTAACTTTATTATTATTATCTCTTAAGAAAATGTGACTAAACTCAAAGATTACTATCCAAAGTTTGAAATGCAATAAAAGTTAGTTTCATAATTATGTAATTTCATTAATTTTTAATCAGTTTTTCTTAGGTGTCCGCAATTACCTCATCTTACCCTAGTTGATTAAAGTTTAATTATTAATTAAATAATTAAATGGTTTATTATTTGGTTATTATTTGATTGCTAGATGTTGAAAGTCCACCCAGTCAATCTGCCAGCGCTTTCTCCGATCAAAGTACAGATAAGCCATTGCCAACGAAACAGTCAAACGACGACGTGAGTATAAAATATCTAGAATTTCTATTTAAATTTACAGATCGTTTCAAATTGAAAACTATTTTTATTTCGATATTTAACTTGATTGATATTATTTTCAGAACATCTGGGTATCATCGCCAAAGGATACTATATTTCCAGAAACGATCCCCGAGGAGAGTTCCGGTGCCGAGGATGAACACGTAGTGAGTATCTAGAATAAACAACGTTTGATCAATTTCACTTTGACCGATGATATAATAGAACGCACGTCTCAGGTGATTTTCAGGCTACCGTCCCTCAGCGAATCAGAAAAAGCACTTGACGGGGTAAGAATATTTCCTGTTCTTCTTACTTTAGTAAAACGCTAAATATTCGCATTTATAATCTTCTGAATTGTTAAGTACTCAGACATTAATTCTCTGATCATCATCATTATTAATAGATCATTTATATAGTCATTTGTATCATTATTAATGGATTATTTATATAGTCATTTGTATGATTATTAATAGATCATTTATATAGTCATTTGTGTCATTATTAATAGATCATTTATATAGTCATTTGTATCGTTATTAATAGATCATTTATATAGTCATTTGTATCGTTATTAATAGATCATTTATATAGTCATTTGTATCATTATTAATAGATCATTTGTATTTCTGTGTTAGAAATATTAGAAAATATATAAAAAGATTATTAAGATTACTAAACTACTCACACGATTCCAAGGTTCTGGGATAAATGCCATCCTGTTTCTCACAGTCCTCCTACTTCGTGACCAGATCCTCTAGAAACAGGATTTCCATTCATTTAGGCAACCCAACGTCGGGCTGCTTGCCATTCCTACACTCTCAAACTTTCTTTCGGATAATAATCAATCCTACGACACTGAATAACTTCGTGACCTCGAGTCACTAATCATTTTCGGTCGTTTTGATTGCCATTTTCGTAAAAACTTTTTCTGACCACACGCAGGCTAAGTCCCTATCATAAATCGTACAAAAGTAAAACCGGACCAGCTGCCTCCGATGAACCTTAAAAATAACAGTCCGCATTGTTTAATTTGTATTAGAACTTTCTATGTTTAATACCTTATTATCATTTTTCTTTGTCTGAAAGTATTATCTGGATTTATGGCAGTGACTAACTGGCCCTTCAACTAGTTCCGATAATTAGTGTTCTCCTATTATAAATTCATAACTAACAAGGGAAGTTCGGTAACCCGAAAATATAAAAAAGATCTGAAACGGCAAAAATGTCGTTCAAGTTAACGTTAATAACGAAACCATTTCTTGTTTCAGCAATGTAACAGTTCCAGGGATGAAAAGACTCCTCCAAAGAATATTATTTCAATTTTTGCAAAAATAAAAATGTTTCCCAAAATTTTTTACTCCAGAATGTAGAACATTAAAAATCAATACATCTTTTTTCTTATATTTCGTATGATTTTGTAAATATTCATGATATGAAAACACGCAATTCTTTTGAGAAGACATTTTTGCCCTTAGAACTGTTTCATTTCCGAAATAAAAAAGTGATTTCATTATAGGCATCGTTAGAACTATATTTCTGCAATGTTTAAAATTTGTTTTAATTTTCGTATTACTAAACTCGCTTCACGTGTGATAATATATAATTTCTGTACTGCTATTTCAGGGTGAAGCTAGTATCTTCCACGTAGCTATGGGAAGGACAACCGGTTTCTCGAAATTAACAATAGAACAAGTTACAGCAATTTCCGGACTCGACAGCTGTAGACAGTACCAGGAAAAATCTACAAGCATGGGGTTGGTTAAACATTTTTATGAATATATGTAGTTATAAAAATTTAATCACGGTGTATCGATATACAAATGGGAATAATTCGTTCATTAGAGCTGCAGAGAAAGAAAAAGAGGAGCAGTTTCATAAAGCAGAAAAAGAAGCGCAAGATACACCGAAAACAAAAGGTTCCATGGCTCAGCAAGGTCCTGGTGATTTAGGCGGTGCAGGCTTAACAAGTAGTTGTCCGGCTATTGACGCAGACGTTCGAGCCGCTACTTTTCTCGACGTAGCTGTTCTTAGGTGCCTTTTCGTTCCTCAATGGCAGGAGGAGGGTGTACATTGGGCTTTACAATTTTTATACCACAGGTAATTATTTCTAACTTTTTTTCGTAACTTTTTTTTCCACTTTGAAAAACAGAGTTGACCTATCAAAAAACTAGTAACATTAGATAATGAGCCCCTCGATACCAAATAAGTTTAGTCTCAGACATTTTCTTCTATCTCTAAAAATAAGAAAGTTATTCAGGTTACCTGTTTTAAATGCCTTATCCTGTATATTGATATAATTATTTTAAAATTATCCAATCGTCTATAATCTCATCAAATTCCTAATACTGTAAAACAAATTAGTTTATTCTTACATTAAAGCATGTTAAGTTCAAAGTTGCGTAGGGCCGCTACTGCACCGATAGTTTGTAGAAAGGTTGAAAGCAACAGGTCAATCAAGCAGAGAGTAAATGGAAATAATGAAATGAATATTCGTTGTCTAATCAATATATTTTCGGATCTCGCTTTATTTTTTAGTAACAAAGCTTTAAAAAATTAAGTCTGAGCCCCTATTCATAAATTTGTATCTTTGTGGAGTATCAATAAAGTTTTAAGCAAGAAATTTCATATCGTTTAATATGAAGATTACACTATTTTTACACTGTTATTAAATTGTTTCTACACTGGTATTACACTGTTTCGTTTTCGTATTAAACTCTTGGAAATCGGATGCTTTAAGACTTAGCGATAAGCGTATGCAGAGTTCTTCTGACCTATAAATGAAATTTTATTATTATACAGAATTGAAGGGTGAATTGTGTTGAAAATTTAGAACATGTTTTTATGTGTAAATATTGTATTTAAGAATAACTAAATGACGATTACAACGCATGCGTAATTGAAGGGTTAAATTTTAACAACAGTTAATATCAGTTGCAATATTTTTAATATCATTGCATTATTCACAATATTTTCGGAATAACTAATTGAGAATGTTAATTTGTTACTTAAAACTCTTATTTGCTTATTGGCAAATGTTTCAAACATACATTTCTAAAACTTTATTACTAAAAAATAAAGCAATGTCGTGCATAATTTTATTTAACAAAAAATGTTTGTTTTATCATTTCCTTTTGCTACTCACGTAACCTATAGTTTTGTGATATCTTGTGAATTTATCATTATTTTAATGAAAAAAATTGTCTACAGATTACGCATGATCAACGAAGAAACATCGGTGCAACAAATGCCACGTCGCCGTAGTAATTCCTTACCCATACCAAAAATAGAAGTATCTATTTACCAGAGTCCCGAAAGTAAAAAGAAAGACGTATCGAAGGATTTTATGGAAGTACCGTACACTCGAGACGCCTTGCTAATAGGTGCGTATAAATATATTGCTTAACGATATTCCTTTTGAAATTTCAAATCACATATTTCTATATCGTATGCAATAGGCCAGGATACCGAGTCAAGCCACACGAGACGAGCCAGCGAGAAGTCAAAGAAAAGAATGAAAATGGCTGATCTTAAAGCATTCGTTGAGACAAAATTGTTATCGAAATCTGAAAAGGCGCTTGAAAAAATTGGTCAAGATGATTCAAAGATGCTATTTGATCAGGTAATTGGTTAAAACAATTATTAATTCTGAATTTATTCCTACTTACTTTTAATTTAATTTATTTTTACCCATAACACTAGTATTAGTGGTAATAGTAGTATTATTAGCAGTAATAGTGAACAATAATTAGCAATAAATAGCAAAGAACAATAATTTTCCGTTACCGCGGAGAAAAATTAGGAAAATAACTCAATTTAAAGTTTTCGTAACATTTGTAACGGAGAGGAAAAGAGAGAGAGTNAATGTTAATTTGTTACTTAAAACTCTTATTTGCTTATTGGCAAATGTTTCAAACATACATTTCTAAAACTTTATTACTAAAAAATAAAGCAATGTCGTGCATAATTTTATTTAACAAAAAATGTTTGTTTTATCATTTCCTTTTGCTACTCACGTAACCTATAGTTTTGTGATATCTTGTGAATTTATCATTATTTTAATGAAAAAAATTGTCTACAGATTACGCATGATCAACGAAGAAACATCGGTACAACAAATGCCACGTCGCCGTAGTAATTCCTTACCCATACCAAAAATAGAAGTATCTATTTACCAGAGTCCCGAAAGTAAAAAGAAAGACGTATCGAAGGATTTTATGGAAGTACCGTACACTCGAGACGCCTTGCTAATAGGTGCGTATAAATATATTGCTTAACGATATTCCTTTTGAAATTTCAAATCACATATTTCTATATCGTATGCAATAGGCCAGGATACCGAGTCAAGCCACACGAGACGAGCCAGCGAGAAGTCAAAGAAAAGAATGAAAATGGCTGATCTTAAAGCATTCGTTGAGACAAAATTGTTATCGAAATCTGAAAAGGCGCTTGAAAAAATTGGTCAAGATGATTCAAAGATGCTATTTGATCAGGTAATTGGTTAAAACAATTATTAATTCTGAATTTATTCCTACTTACTTTTAATTTAATTTATTTTTACCCATAACACTAGTATTAGTGGTAATAGTAGTATTATTAGCAGTAATAGTGAACAATAATTAGCAATAAATAGCAAAGAACAATAATTTTCCGTTACCGCGGAGAAAAATTAGGAAAATAACTCAATTTAAAGTTTTCGTAACATTTGTAACGGAGAGGAAAAGAGAGAGAGTGAGACGGAAGTAAAGCGGAAGAAACGGAATAACACGGAAGATACGGAAGAACACGGGAGATCGGAAGTCACTGACACTTTCTGAAGTCTTTGTCAGAATAATCGAGCTCTGTGGCGCGTGGGAATTATTTTGTTTTATTCAATAACAACAATAATAATAATAATAATAACTGAAGTTTTAACAATACTAAAACACTACTCTTAACACTCTGTCTCTCCTCGCTGCTCTCTTTCCTCACTGCCCTCTTGCCACACAATCTCTCACGCCCCGAACATTCACTCGCTTAAATGTACATCCCTCAATCGCTCTATCTTTTTTCCACATACATTCCTTTTTCACTCGCACTCAAAATCTTCGCATCCATCCCTTCCAATCACACACATGAGTCACGTAAACTTCATTCCCACGGCCCAGTTTCTCGGTTTCAAACATACACTTGACATAACTCAGTCACTCTTCGCTAACATTCTTTCGACCACCCAAGATTCGTCCACGGTCACACTTTTCCAAACATACCCGGATCATTCTCATTCGCAACCATAAATACATTCACACCACCACTTGAGAGGCCCATCTACTGGCGCCGTCCCGTCGCAAGTAGTGCCTGACTCTTACACATTTTATTCCACATCTTCTTCAACGTGTCCTTAATCTTCTAAAGAATACCTCTTAAAAAAGACGTTACAGGACAGTACAATACCCATCGCATGACACTGCAAGACATCGAGTAATATGACACCAGGTTGAAAGATAAGACTAAATAACTTGACGCAAAAAACCAAAGTGAAACAGTAGGAACGGAAGATATAAAAGGCATCTGTCAGATAAAGTCTTGATTCTCTCTTTGGTTCATTTAACTTTATTGTTCACTTCAATCTTCATTTTATTATTACGTTTATTATTGTAATTAAGTTTGGATATTCCACCGGAAGGTCTCGGTGGCCGATCCACGCGAAATTTGAAAGGGAGAGGAAAAGAAGTGTACAAACCTGAAATGTAAAATTTTCCAAACGACCAATTACTAGTTTCCGAGATATTAACACTTAGACAACCGTGCTTGCCGCGAATAACTATATGACAACTGGAACTCAATACCAATAAATAACAAAAGAGAAATAAGAAACAAAAAGATAGACTGCGTGTTGTTAAAGAAAAAATGAAATATTTCCAAATTAAGTCATGCAGCGATTTATTTCAAAACGAGGAGATCTCCTCATTCGGTTGATTAAGTGTTAATAAAAAAATTTCACCACCATAAATTGAATACTGCGTATACGGACTTGACTAATACATTGAATGCTATCTATCCAAATGTTTCTAATACAGCAGTATTCGCGGTGGTAGTATCGCTCAACTATCGAACAACCCATGATCTTATAGCGATATCGGCCTCACAATCAGGATTATTAAGTTGGTGCATATGAAACGTCTGATTTCCTTACAAGGGAACATCGGGGACTGATACACGCTGGTTTTGACGAAACTTTGCACAAATGTCCTTTAGACCTTCCTAACAATATATCCGTACTTCATTGTTGCCTGTTTTTTACTTTAAGGCAGAAATCAACCCTTTTATTCGATTTCACCCTTCTATATAGGTATTTATAAATCGTAAACGATAAAAAATATCAAAAAATGATTGAAACAAAAGTTATACTATTTCTTGCGGTGTATATATCCGTGTGAGAAATTTCCCCCAAAAAGTGTGGGGGGACTCAATTTTCATAAAAAAATAATTTTCACGGATTTATAGACCGCAAGAAACAGTATAACTTTTGTTTCAATCACTTTTTGATATCTTTTATTGTTTACGATTTATAAATACCTATACATATAGAAGGGTGAAATCGAATAAAAGGGTTGATTTCTCCCTTAAAGTAAAAAACATGCAACAATGAAGTACGGATATATTGTTAGGAAGATCTAAAGGACATTTGTGCAAAGTTTCGTCAAAACCAGCGTGCATCAGTCCCCGATGTTCTCTTGTAAGAAAATCCGATGTTTCATATGCACTAACCTAATATATGTATATGTACACAGTGTACCATGTGAAATCGCAGAAAATGGGTCTCGTTTTCGATTGATATAATTTTTGAATATATTGTAGAAATCTATATTTTGAACAAGCTTTTTTTTTCATTAATAATGCAGAAACTAATAATTGATCGCCCCCAAAAATTTTATATTTGGAGTTTATACCTTTCCTTTCTCCTCCGCTCCAAATTTCATATTGATTGGCCATCGAGATCTTCCGGTAGTACACCCTCAAGTTTTAAATATTAATACAGTGCTGGGATCCGACCGTGATAGAGACGTATGACACCGAACTTATAAAAATAATTTATTTCGGATGCTCTACTTCGAACCTCGAATACAACTTGAATGCTTCGTGTTTTAATATAATGCAAGAATTGGTCTGTCGTCCACGTTCCGATAGAAGAGAAAAAGCTATTTTCTATGTGCGCGCAGGGTTTTGTATGTGCGGCGGGTGAAAGAAGGAAAGAAGGTTAGGAAGGGCGTTTCGTCCGGGGCCTACTTGTGGGCCGTCAGTAAGGTATCCTAGCAGGCCCGTGCCTTAGACGCGGGGATGATGAAGTTGGGAGAGGGATCGGTATAAGTACTAATCGTACTGTTCTCGAGGACTTGCGAAAAAGTTGGTGTTATAAATCCCTCTGATGGCGGAATGTAGGAGGGCCGCCACATATGTAAGAGCTATATGGTATGGAGAGGATAACGGTGGCCCTTAGTTTTGGTCTGAGTCAGAAGGACTTTGGTTTTCTGTTCGGCTTTGGAATGAGTAATTTTTTTTTGTAGGCTGATCGCAGTTATACATTTTGGCATGATTCGGCGTGTATACGTAGGTTGATCATCCAACAACAGTGTTAAGTTAATTAAATTGTGTGCATATTTTTTTTAACAAATGTTTTAATCCACGCGTCTGACAATATGTATATGTATGTATAAATGCTATATATATAATGGATTAATGTATATAATGCTGAAATAGAAATATACAAGTATAAATGTATAAGTAACGCCCTCCGAACTTAAAAATCAGCAATAATATTATTTTCGGGAACAAAAAGGAATGCTAATTGTGTTATGTGTCGTGCAACAAAACAATAATTTTCGAAATATATGATTCATTTTAGTTACTATAACAGTTATTATAAAAAAAACTACTTTTGCGATCAAAGTAATATAGAGTTTTTTACTTAAATATAGTTTATAAATATTTAATTATTAAGAATTGAGTATTGGTAAGTGATTGTGACGCGCGATAATAGACTATTAATATTACAATAATTCCTTAATTACGCAGCACTCTCGTTTGACGTTCTCTCAGCACTCTGTTCTACTCTCGGTTCAACACTGTCCCACCTACGTTCAACTCTTTTTTACTCTACTCTACGTTCAATACACTCCCACGTTCCGTTCAACTCTCTCATCAACACTGTCCTCCGCTTTCTCCAACTCTCCCCGTTCAACCCTGCTTTTCCTTCAGTCCAACTCTCCCTCCGCCTCGACCCATCGTCCGTCCGTTGGGTCCGGTCCCTGTCCCGTTGCGCCTTTATTGCCTTCCATAAACTATGAGTTCTTAAAACTACGAATTCTTAAAACTACGACACTACAGTAATTAATTCTTGTACAGACTTATTTTGTATTGAAAAGATAGCGTGAAATATAAGTTATTTAAAATAAATTTTGTTTATAGGATAGTCATAGGAGCCTGGACACAGCGGATGATCATTTGACAAGACGTACTTCGACAACCTCAAAAATCTTTGAAGCGAAGGACGTTGATCATATAAAGCACCCGACAAATTTAATAAAAGGAAAAAGCATGCCAAGTTTAAGGTACGCAAGATGGGTTGCATGTAAAATGAAACGTATTTCGGAATACTTTGTTTTATACAAATTTTTCTCTTTGACTACAATTTTTTTTCTTATTCATCCGTACTCACACACACACGTGTTCTTATATGTATAGTCTTACTTTGGTTCAGTGCTGCGTTTTATTTTCTACTACAGCTTCAAATTTTTCACGAATCTTCTTCTTCATATTTGTAATTAATGTTAACCCGTTAAGAATTTGTGTGTATATGTGTACGTATGGATTTTCAGTTAAATTCTAAATTATTTAAACAATAAAATTGAAGCAATTCCTCTTACAAAAAAAAAAAAAACATAGCAATGCTTAAAATGTATGCTCTGAGGAATAAGCATTTTGTTAGTCTAATAATTTTTCTCTTTGAGCGTAGATTATAATCAGTGTTGGGTAGCATATAATGTACATATCGACTTGTAATATTAATTTTATGCAAATGGCATCTATCACATGATGTTAAAACTGGCTAGACTTGATACATTTAATTTACTTATTTTATGTTTATAAAAATATCAATCAAGATAAGTAAGAAGTGTTAATGAAATGTGAATATCAATATAAATTATTTAAAGCTGTAGAAATTTTAAATTATTAAAGTACACGTATAATTATCGTAGAGCACTATTATTTGATATGTGAGTATATTTAGTAAACGATAGAATCCAATAGCGTTTTTCTAAAATTTCTTTCTTGAAATGTTAGATAGATGCCACTCTTACTTGTAAAATGTTTCCTATATACAATATTCGTAAGTAAAGTAATGTACTACGCTTATTTAAATTATTTATTGCAATTATTATTAGCACGATAATATAAATAATAATAGAATTAGAATAAAACAGTAGTATATTAAGTTCATCGTTATTATTAAAATATTTTTGCGATATTTCAACGCCATGCATTATTTAAAATTAAATTTTTAGGCATCTCTTATCCTAATTACTGATAACACTTCCAATTAAAAAGTTTATTTAGAATATTATAAATGCATCGTTCTTTAGCTTGTATTACTATTATTATACCATTTGAAGTTTTAGATTTAAAACGGAATCCATTTCTTACCCAACACTGACAATTATTTTTAAATCATATCTGAATTTTTATAGATTATCTCAAAGCTATGTTATCTTAATGAACACGTAGATTCTTCATAGTGATATGTATCGAAGAATCGCATGCCGTTTTTTAAACTTTTTTAATATCATACAGGTGTATTTTACATACATCTTTTGTGTTTAACATAATATTGGAACAGTTTGGTACATTGTCGCAAAAAATTTTTATTTCGGCGCATAATTTTTACAAAAATTAAGCAACAATTTGTTCGTAAATTAGCGATACATTTTAGGCTGTACGATATGCGTAGAAAATTCTTTAAAGCTTTGAAAAACAAAGCAACACACTTGAACACTGTCTGCAACTGCATTCGTACTTTCCACTTTATATCAGTTAATATATAAAATGATCGACGTGAAATATGATTTTGCAATGAAATTAAAAAAGTGTCACATTACACATCGCTTTCTGTATGTTGAATACCAATGAGCTGCATTTACGAAAGATATTTTTAGCTCAAAAAAACTTAACGAAACTTCGATTTTTATCTACATGAAGAGTTTGCTTACTTTCATTCGTAACACAGTTTTGTATCCTTGCATAATTTGATAAGCTCTTCGTTAAAACTTATGCGTAATGTGTTTCTCTCTGTGTCTCTCTCTTCTCTCTCTCGTTCGCCTTTTCACCTCCGAACTCGTACTCAGCTGCTTGATTAACGAGCTGACCGCGGGAGGGTAAGTCATCAACGTCACTCGGAGGAAGTTCCGTACTGCAGCTCGGTTTACACGCTTCTTTTACGAGCTTCCTGCTTCCGGTAGGGCGCACAATTATCCTTTAAACACATACCACGCCCTAGCCGCCTTGGCACGTTGGCCAGAAACAAGGAATACCGTAAACACGTCACTTCTTGTGCTTATTCTTCGAATTTATCTCTTAAAAAGATGACCCATTACGATATTAAGAATCACCAATCAATCACGTGCCTTACACTCCTTTTAGTGCCTTTACTGTATTACCTCGTGACTACAGTCTAGTACGATATTTATCCACGTTTAAATTTCAACTCCTGTTACAAAAATTATAAACACAAATTATAAATTCAAACGTGTTTCGGCAAAGTATGTCGCAATTGCATCAATCAGTGAAACTAGAAACTATTAATACTTTGTAACATGTTTGCAATTGCTAACATTAATTGCTATTTATTTATTTTATGAATTTTTAACAAGTAAAGTTCCGTAACTTGAAAATTTTGACCACTTTTTTTTAACCGTGCAGGGTTGTAGAGGACCTACATATTTTGTATAATAAAAATATAAGGCAATTTTTTTTTTTGTCACTTTTTAGTTCTTTGGTGTGAATTTTATACACGAGTACGAAGTAACTGGTGGGAGAAATATTTAAAGGATCATGCTACATGATAAAATTAAACGAAAATCAAGGATAACAAAATTATGATTAACTCTTTGACTGTGGAGCTCTCTAGGTTTAAGCGCTCTGCGTTGACGGAATACTTTTTCGCGTAACGTGTATCCTATCGTGTTCGATTAATTATTCAACGTGCAAATGATTGAAAGTTATTATTGGAATTAATCAATTACGTTATATTAAATAATATAACATAATTGTTTCTGAACTTATATTATAACATAAGCTTATAATATTAAGTCTATATTATAACATAGCTTATAACATAACTGTTTCTGAGCTTATATTAATCAAGTTAATATTAAATATTAAGTTTATATTAAATAATATAACATAACTGTTTCTGAGAATATATTTTTTATTTAAAAATATTAAAATTTTAAAAACGTCATTACTTGAAAGGGCTAGTGAATTTGAATGTTTGATGTTCAGAAATAGAAACAAATATATGGAGAAGTTTAAACTTATATGTTAAACAATATCATGTTCATTTTCAAATCACATAAGTACTTTGTATTAATATTCACTTAAAATTAATTTGTATTAATTATTCAATTGATAATTACGTATTTCAAGTCAAATAAAATCAATAATTCAATTAGACGTTGTAAATCTGAAAACAACTATCAATGCATAATTCAAAGTTGCATTTTTTATATTCGTATCTTGTATCACTTCTTTTCTTATATTTTGCATACACGACGAATTTTCTTCCTGCAAATCGTGAATTATCCTTTTAATCTCAACATTTTGATAGTCAAATGCATATGCAGTTACTCACAAAATTGAGCTACACTTACATTATAGTCCATAAGTATTTGACCACCATCAGTTTATCTAAAATATACAAAATATATTTTAAATAAGGCATCTCAACATAATTTTTATCACAGTATTTCTCTGTTTCGCTCGTAGAAAGATCATGTTTCTATGTCAATCATATTTAATATTCATTCTACTTAGGGTTATTTACATTATAACTTTAATATCAATTTTTTGACCCGATTCCACCAAGTGATCAAATATTTATGGACGATAGTGTATGTCGGTGATGAAAATCAGCTGGAATATGAATGAAAACATAGATATTTTAGTACAATAACGAAATTTCATATAAAATCGAAAATCTTAAAACGTAATTTAACAAACTAAATAGATTTTGAAACAAAGCTGAAAAATGAAAAAAGAAAGAGAATGAAGAATGAAAAAATATTTCGCCATCTTTTGTCAAAAAATTAATTCTATCCCTGTCGCAACGTTAGCAATCAGTAAATGACAAATAAAGGTTTCGCAACGAAATACTAATATGTTATATCAAATCCTATACATATAATATAATGTCATAAATATCTATGTATACGTTCAACTTTATGCTACTGAAATAACGATATTTTTATATTTTCAGTTAGGTATAGCTAAATAATTAATGTTATTCAACAACTTTTTTTGTGAGTTGATATTCAAACTATTCGAATAAATATTTCGTTATTGTACTAAAGTATCAATATTTTCAGTTATTTTCCCGTCGATTTTCATAACTACCATAAGTGTACGCTCGATTTTGCGAGTAACTGTATATACGCTATCGGACAAATAAATTAGGACACTGACGTATTTCTGTTTGTTTATTGTCATGGTAATGTCACGTACTTATGCCACTCACATATTTCTTTACTATTTTAAAATATATATTTTATATTGAAATTTGTTATATTTAACGCTCTACAAGTATTTTAATTGAGCTAATGTTAATACACTGAATCATTTCATTTGTCCGGTACTGTACGTCCATAGTCTACATAGATAGCTTTCGCCGGTATATACACTATCACTCGTAAGTATCCGGACACTGATAAATTTATCAACTTCATCAATTTCTAGCGATGATGCATAAATATTACTAAAACATGTAAATTAATGAGAATTTAGTGACTGAAAATAGTATTTACTACCTTCTTAAGGGATCGACGCATTGTAAATTGAAATTATCTATTAATAAAAATTTGTCAGTAGTGTATTAAAATGAAATACAAGATTCGTAAAAGGACACTGCTTGAATTAACCACGATAGAAGAATGTCATTTGAGCCATAGATTAACAATTACATAACCCAAATATAAAGAACTTTTCAAATAACAAATCAGTTCTATAAGGTTTGACATTTATAGACTTTAATGTCATTTTTATTGCATTTTTAATTCCATATTCGCTCGGTAATTTATTCACAATATTATGAATTATGTATTAGGTTGTCCCCAAAGTTTCATTCGTTATCTTCACGCAGCGATTTCGTCTAGCAATGTTTAAATAAACATTTAGCGTTATTTGTTCAACGAGAGATGGAGGGAAAAAATAGTGCAAAACGAATCCTATGTGAAATAATAATACATTTCAAAACATAAAATATTACGTATCCATTACTTATTAACAAAACAAAAGAAACTTTCGGGATAACTTAATACAAAAATATATAAAAAAACAGTATAAATTTATACTATCATAATATTCTGCTACACATAACTGTAACAATAATAATCAAATAACAAAATCATAAATTGCATTCTATTAAAAATAAGTAAGTGTCCGGATACTTTTGAGCGGTAGTGTATATCCATAGCAGTCAAAGTGTTAAGACTTCATTTCTTCCTTCAATAGTTCTTACCGACACCGCCGCCTCTTCAGGTTGCGTGTAATGTCAGTCTGGGCAGGTTATCGAGTCCTAAGCATTCTTTGACCAATTTTACAAATGTTTATAACTAAACAAAAATGTTTCACTCAACATTTTTTTTTATTCCGATTTTCATTTTCTTTCGTCATGTAGGAATAAAATCACTGGCTAAAATTTCTCTTACCAGCTGTCAAACACCCTACACATAACGTTTACTAAATTATTGTGATCTATAGGGTGTTAAGAAAAATGTAGGACATTCTTACAGGATTGATTCAGCACATTAAAATAATGACAAAAAGTTTATACACGCATATACCCAATAATGCTTACTTTTTTAGCTATACCATGTTTTATATTCTTCAAAACTTGCAAAAGGATAGGTCGTTAGATCGTTAAGCGGTCATCCACGTCTGATCGGCATATACACTACTGTCCACAAGTGTTTGATCACTTGGTGGAATAGGATCAAAAAATTTATATCAAAGTTTTAACACTAAAACTATCAAAGCGGTCAAAACGATCCGGCTTGTAATTTCTCCTAGAAATTATATAAATTTACAACGATTCAATTTGGGCAATTTTTCTTGATTTTCTGTGAAAAATATAGGTAAAGATTTCTTCTCCTTACGTTATGTATTTTTTTTTAGAATACCTATCATTTTTATTTCTTTGGATACAAATAGGTCTATTTTAATCGTCGGTAGGTTTAGTGTTAACATCAAAACTACCGTACCAGTCAAAATGACTGGTTCGTAATTTTTCATAGAATTTTTATAAATTTACATTGGCGCATTTTTAGGGATTTTTCTATAATTTTTTGCAAAAAATATGCACAAAGAATTATTACCCTTGTTATAAGGATTTTTTCAAATACTCATCATCTTGATTTCTTTGCTACAAATAAATCTATTTTAATCGTCGATAGTTCTAGTGTTAATGTAAATACCCGTAACTAGAATGAATATAAATTTATACGATAGACATAGAACCATGATCTTTTTGTTGAGTCTAAATGAAAATACTGCGGTAAAAATTACGTTGAAATGTCTTATTTCAAATGTATTTTGTACATTATAGATAAACTGAAAGTGGTCAAATATTAGCTTGGAAACTATGAAACGGGCGTTTTTTTGTTTAGTCTGGTTCAGCTGCGACTGAGAGAGATATATTGTAACGTGCTCTCGATATTTTTATTTATAAAGCTTAAAGGTATTCTTCTTACTCATTTTGTAACATTTTTTCGTCTTTGTATCCTATTTTTATTTTATTTTTATCCTAAACCAGATGGAAACAAAACGCAATTTACATCTACTCTTCTTGTACGAGTTTAAATTAAATCATACCGTGGCTCAAGCTTCAAGAAATATTAATCAGGCATTCGGAGATGGATCCACCGATGAAAAAAATGCTCGATATTGGTTCCAAAAATTTCGTTCTGGCAATTTGAATATCGTCAATGAGCCTCGAGGAAGACCACCGGCCCATATTGATAACGAGGAATTAATCGTTTTAGTGGCAGGGGTTTTTAAAAATCCGTGTCGGATTGTGCCACGAAGCGCGATAGCGCTTCCTTCATTCATCTGCGAGTAATGCCGATCGACGCGGACGCGCTGCTCTTTTTTTTGGTCGAAATATGCCGCCCGGCGCGCTCGCGCTTCGGATTGTTAGTCAATTTTTTAATCGTAACAGTTTCATTAGAAAGACTGCTAATTATGCAAGTTGTTTACGATTATTTGAAAGAAAATTTGTAATTACGAGAGGAAACTCTGACAGACTCGCGACAAGATACATTCTGAACCGAACGTAATCGAATTGACGATCGTGACCAAAAAATGCGACACGGTTCACCACAGTACGCGAACAGCGCGATCGCGCTGAGTGGCACTAAAACGGTTAAGGATCCACACACAACTAGTCGAACACTTGGGTCTAAACTAGGAACTAGTCATACAGCTGTGTTAAAACATTTGCGTGCAATAAATAAAGTCAAAAAATTGGACTCATATGTGCCGTACGAATTGACGCAACGCCCGTTTCATAGTTTCCAACCTAATACTTATGGACAGTAGTGTCAATTTTTCTGAAACCCATCGCACCTTGTAGAAAAATATAAATACAGAATGGGACTAATTTTCTACCAATATAAACATTCCGGTTTCTTAAATCTGTTTTGCCTAATAGATCAACATTGTATCGATCTGGTATCATTTCTATAAACTCTTGTCAATTGTTTATAAATCTTCATTATCGATTTTCTACTTTTCATCAAAAATTATATGACAGTTCTTTGCTTTAAATTACTTTTTATTTTTCACATAGCTCAGAGCTCAAATATGTTTTCGCACGAATCAACTTACGTATACAATGATTAAAACAATTGGAAATGTTTATCTTTCGCGTACAGCTGTTTATACTGTTACTATTTTCACAAAAACAAGATTACTTTTGAAACGTTATTGTCACACCTTGTAGAATTTAATGGTGACCAGTAAGTGCAGGGTTGCAGTTCTGTAGGCTCTCAAGTTATTTTTAAAAATTGCACATAATTAAAAAAAAAAAAGATTATCAGGTATATGTGAATACGAGCCCATTTAATTGTTTTAACAGGTAGAACCGATCCTATAAAAATATTCCAAACTTTTATTAACAGTCTGTATATTGTTTACTAAGGGCATATATTTCTAAAAACACATTTTCGTTGCCACTAGAAAACCAATCGCGTGTATGTTTCGACTCCAGTAATATAGCTTATGATTTCATTTGTGATACAACTGAAGAGAAGATTATTTTTCAGTTAAAAAGAAGTAATATATATTTTGTATCTTCTGTATAATGCTTTCTTTTTGAGGAAAAGGTGTCTTCGTTGTGTTATCCGGATAATCATTATTTGTTTATACAGTGTATATCATTTCATGTATATATACAGGGTGGTCCGCGCAACTTGCACACCTCTAGAAGAAAAAGTTTTGTATACAGAAGTTGCATGGTTTGAAGGGATAAATTATGTAGTGTATTAATTTTATTTATAGGTGGAAGCGTTTCGGAGATTTGAAGGTCGACTTTGTTTTTATAAATGGAATACTATATTTTTTTATACCAAAATATGGAAGAATGTCGAATACTGAGTAGAAAAGTATCGGTCTTCGTTAGTCATAAATTTAATAACCAACGAGTAATTTCACTTTATTTCCTGAATATTTTCTTTGCGTAATATCAAGTTAGAGATTTAATTTATCACAGATTTCCGCAGGAAAGCGAGATGTTTACGTGACGAATCAAGTGAAATTACTCTTTGGTTATTAGAACTAATGATAGGTTTAGGGCTAATGAAGGCCAATACTTTTTTGGTATAAAAAATATAGTATTCTATCAATTATCTATAATATAGTATTTTAATCAATTTTGGTATAAAAAATATAATATTTTATTTAAAATCTCCAAAACGCTTTCACCTANATAACCAACGAGTAATTTCACTTTATTTCCTGAATATTTTCTTTGCGTAATATCAAGTTAGAGATTTAATTTATCACAGATTTCCGCAGGAAAGCGAGATGTTTACGTGACGAATCAAGTGAAATTACTCTTTGGTTATTAGAACTAATGATAGGTTTAGGGCTAATGAAGGCCAATACTTTTTTGGTATAAAAAATATAGTATTCTATCAATTATCTATAATATAGTATTTTAATCAATTTTGGTATAAAAAATATAATATTTTATTTAAAATCTCCAAAACGCTTTCACCTACGCCTTCAGACCATGCAATTTCTGTATATAAAACTTTTTCGTGCTACGCATACTTCGGAAGTTATAGAGGTGTGCAAGTTGCGCGGACTACCCTGTATAATAATAATTTTACGTAATGAGTTATTTAAAAAGTCCTATACAAGTAACATGTAAGAAATTTAACTTCTTAAATCAATGATTCTTGATTGCTTCTCGTATTAAAAAATTCTAATGATTCGACTGTTCCCTGATGTGTAAATGTTCCAAGAATTGAGACTTTGAACTCTAAAACAGTTCAAATCCATTTTTTAACGGTATGCAAGTAATTGGTAAAACTGTTTTCAGTTCATTCATACCTATCTAATGATATTTAAAACGACATAAAAATTTCATTCCTAATATATTTTTCAATGACAGTGACAAAAATATCACAAGTGTTTGAAAAGTGCTGTTTTAACAATCGAAACTGTTTTTCTTGAAATTTTCATCGGTGAACTTTTGATATTTTGGAATTTATGGCTTCAGTTGTATAAAGGCTTCGATAAAACGTTTGGTGCACAAAATAAAAAGTAATACTTAATTCAATGAATTACTTGGATCGCTTAATTATTATTCTCGTCAAAATAACTTAAACGAAGTAAAATTGCTTTGTACTAAAACAACGTAAACTATTTAAAACAAATTTTTTATTTCATTAAATTATTTCAAATGATAGATGATATCGAATTTGAAAGACTGTCTTTCGAATGTGCTTAAAACAAAAGCAGAATGTTCCGAGTAAATAATAGTGTACAACATTGGGTTTGTAAAGTAATAATTTAATGCTTTTTTACAGCATTCACTGTTAAAATTGTTCTGATTTCAAACAGTTTATTTAAAATTCGGTTACATCCTGGTAAATCTGTTATTACGGTAAATAAAGAAGCCTTTTCCACAGAAGCCGTTAACCGCAGTGTAGTATTACAATACATCCTGCATATGTGATCATATTTTACCTATGTTCCCTAAAGGAACGATTATACATTAAAGTAGAGACTTCGATACGTATCGTAAATTTTTTCAGATTTTTTTGAAAAGTCACAAAGTAGAACAGTAAAAAAATTGGGCGTGAACGCAAATGATACAGCTTGTCTGCGGCGGGTGCGAGAAATATGCTTGCCCCTTGCGAGTTAACACGTTAACCAGTCAGCTGCGTTTGACGACTATATCTATCATGGAGAAATGACAGTATTTTGTGTCACGACGACTATATCCGTCATGCGTAAAATTTAGCTGCCATTTACTATTCAAATTGTAATTTTAACGAAAACTAAAATATATGCATAAATTTCAATGTGTTTAGAATCTTTGGAGATCAAAACGAAATAAAACAAAATAAAACAAACAAATAAAAACTACAAATAATTTGAGATGGATTCATGCATCCCCGTATGCACTGGCTGGATTCTCGCGACACGCGTAGATGCGCGCTCTGAAAAAAGGTCGCCACAGCTGAGTGGTTAAGCGCCACGCCGATCCCTACGGATCGATGCTGAAATTTCCGTTTAGGTATCGTTGGTTTCTGAGAACTGACAGTATCAATTTTAAAAACATAATACCTTATAATTCATTAATGGATTTTATTAATCATTTTAGTGCCAGCGGGCCGATTTATCGCGAAAACTGTCATGCGTTGTGGCGGGTTTACGTGCTGAGGGACTTTTTCTCAGCCTCGTTTGAAGGGCCTCGCTTGTTTACGTTTAGATCCAATGCTAATAGTATACAGTTAACCCTCTTATAACGCGGTGAGTGCGTACCGCGTTATATGGAAACCGCGCTATAAGAAACTTGGATTTAATCGTACAAATCTGGCTAATGCGTTGTATGGAAACCGTCTACCGCGTTGTATGGAAACCGCGCTATAAGAAACTCAGAATTAGTACAAATCACCCTATTCGTACCGCGTTATATGGAGACCAAAAAATACAAAAGACAAGATTGAATTATAAATTATTTTTATTGAATTGAAGAGTTCATATAAGGAAATGATAAAAAAAATGAAACAAAAAGTAAACAAAAGAACTGTTTTCCAAGAAAAATAAGAAAGGCTTTTGTAAAATCTTTTAACACTCATCCTCGCTGTCAAGCTCCGCGTTATATGGAAACCCCGTTCTCAGAGTGCCGCGTTATAGGAGGGCTATCGCAATTTCAGGTCGGCATTATACGGAAACCGCGTTCTGAAAGTACCGCGTTATAGGAGGGTTGACTGTACACCACATCATGCTTCGGTCTATTTAGTTTTTCTTCAGTCTTTCTCCATATTCTTTAAGTTTCAGAAGAATAAATAGTAAAATTTTCCTCCAGGAAATCGGAATTTTGTTCCTTATAAAGCTATTCATATAAGCGCGCATATCAAATCGGCCCGTGGCCTTCTTCGCGTGTACTCCGTAAAATGCATGGCACTAAAAGGGTTAAATCACATTAAACAAAGGTATGATTTTCTTTTGCAGGCCTCTACAATTTTCTTCTTAAATTCTTAACAATTTCAAAACTAAATGTTTTTGGATCAGTATCGTACCACACAGCCTAATAGAAAGTCGATCAAAATCGGCGAGGCGTTTAACGTGTCAACTCTTTGAGCTCTGAATACTTTCTGCCGATGCTCTCCGTACGGTTGACGCGCGCCTAGCGCAGGCGATCGCTGTGGTCGGAATACTTTTTCGTTGGCATGAACTCTGTTGATTCACTATTCAAGGCGCTACTAACAATAAGTTATTATTGTAATTCTTTTGCATCAAATTAAATAATGAAGGAACGTTATTTTCGAGCATTAATTATTTACTAGAAACAGTCAAATTTACAATGTATTTTAACTTGAAGTAAACAGATAATTGTTATAACATGTCATCATATGTTTCTGTTTATTGTCGTTACTAAGGATCACACACGTATTCATCTCACATAAAGTTAATTGTAATACTACAACGCGCGAGATCGAAAAAAATGAGAAATGTATATATGCGCTTTTAGTCTATTCTGTTAACTTTTACCAAACGCGTATATGCGCCCATGGTCCACACCAATAACTTTCGCCAGCCGCATATATACATCCATAGAGCTCAAAGGGTTAAGCCTCGCATCACTAATTGATGACAATTAAAGAGCGATAGCTTTAGGCATGGAATGAATCAATTTTAATGGAAATTATTTTATTTTTGTATTTTTTGTATTTTTTACTAAATCTTTATGAAATAATTGCCAGTAGACTGTTAAGGTTCTCTAACGGACCTCGTACGGGCTATTTTTAATTACACAGAGTGTCCACAAGTTTCAATAGAAACTACAACGTATTCTGTGTCTAAAAAAAAAACAGGAAAATGTCGTATGAACATGGGCTCATAAAGGGTTTGTTAAAAAATTATAAAAAAGTATGAAATGTGCAGGAACTTTTCCTGAAAATTAAACTTCGACAGCGACAGATCTGAAATAATTCTTCTCGTCAGTTGTATTACGAATTATGTCGCACCTTGCGCATACATAAAAGTACGAAAGTATCCCTTGGCAAATTATTCCATATTTTCCAATCACGTGTTTAAACAATGGAAATATTTAATTTCACAATACCAAGTTTGCGATAACGTACACAGTGAAATACGGTTAAGGAGCACATTGAGCATGCAATGTGGAATGGCAAACGCACCGAAGTAGATAAAAATATTAGAGATCAGACTGTAGTGCTTGGTTAGGAGTCACAATACCAACTGGCATGGAGAGAGTTGATAGAAATATCACTACGACTGGCTTCTGATCAATTTTATCTCGCAGGTACATCGGCGATACTCGTATCGAGAGGAAACAAAGTCGATTTTATAGTCAATCGTACACTGCGCCAAACCCTATCATCACCGTTACGGAACACACGCCTGCTCCATCTCCAGATTACATGAAGCGACAGGTAGGTGAAATATAATTCATTCCAGTGGCGGCTCGTGGCTTGAAATTGCGAGGGTGCTGCAACTTCTGAAACGTGCATACGCACTGTAAATACAGTCTATACGTGTTTGGATAAAATATCAAAATTATGTTGACCATAAAAAAGTATTGTTTTGAATATAGATATTAGGTGGGAAACTATGAAACGGGCGTTTTTTGTTTAGTCCGTGTTCAGCTGCGACTAAGAGAGATACATTGTAACGTGCGCTCGATATTTTTATTTATAAAGCTTAAAGGTATTCTTCTTACTCATTTTGTAAAACTTTTTCGTGTTTGTATCCCATTTTAATTTTATTTTTATCCTAAACCAGATGGAAACAAAACGCGATTTACATCTACTCTTCTTGTACGAGTTTAAATTAAATCATACCGCAGTTCAAGCTTTAAGAAATATTAATCAAGTATTCGGAGATGGATCCACCGATGAAAAAAATGCTCGATATTGGTTCGAAAAATTTCGTTCTGGCAATTTGAGTATCGTGAATGAGCCTCGAGGAAGATCACCGGCCCATATTGATAACGAGGAATTAAGGACTACATGCAACTGGTCGAACACTTGGGTCTAAACTAGGAACTAGTCATACAGCTGTGTTAAAACATTTGCGTGCAACAAATAAAGTCAAAAAATTGTACATAGCTGAACACAGACTAAACAAAAAACGTCCGTTTCATAGTTTCCAACCTAATAGTAGTGTATCTCACGTAGCAACATCCTTCAACATGTTACAATATAGATTTTTATTATTTTTTACACAAAATAAGAGAATTGTATAGAATTGTTGATGATAAAATTAAATATTACAAGCAAATATAAATATATTAATAAGTATAAATAAATAATAAATATTTAGAGAAATTTAATAAACATAAATAATAAATATATAAAAAAGAATTAGGGGTGCTACAGTGCCTATGCATGGACCGCCACTGGTTTACTCCAAATTTTAAATTTTCAATACCAGATCGTAACTGCTTTAATTAGTTTTTCATTCTACCCTTCTACTGTGTTCATAAAACCTTATGCTAATTATATAACCTTTGAAAAATATAATAAAAAATTCCTTCACGCATACTAGAATAATATTTCTCAACTTTGTATGAAACTACGGCCCCGTAAATTATATGTTTTTTTTATAAGACGAAGACCTGGTTCCAATAAAACTCGTAAATACTATTCCAATTTTTTTTTAAAGTTCAGATAATAAGCTAACATAAGTATTATTTATAAATTATGGTATTATACTATTCAGAATATTTCCACTATAAAATTATTCGTGAAAAATGTTTGGAGAGATAAAATGACAAATTCTGGAAGAACCTTTCCAGAAAAAATAGGGTAATTTTGGATGAGATGGTGTTACGTAGGGTGTGAAATATTCTGTTTTCATAATTGATAACGTGGTCTAGTAGCGGGTCGTGGCCCGGTGATTGAGAAACACTTTTCTAGGATACGTTTAAAAAGAGGTACGCTCAAGAAATTTGAGTCTAATAAATTTCAATGTAAAAAAATTATATAAATCAAAAAATGTCGTTTGGTCGCATAAACCCGAACACAATAGGAGGACTAATTTGAAATGAACATGTACATTTGAAGGGTCCACGGGGCAAGGGAGGAATGTTAAGTTTTAGCATTTCTCAGAAAACGATATGAGATAGACATGGATCAATATAATGAGACGCACAATGTATTTAATAATTAACCGTTTGACTGCCATGTTTCTTTCCTATTCTCCCGTCCAAAAGTGCCAAGGAGCGCTTTTTCGCTTGTCTTATTCCCTCTCCAAAAATGCCAAAGAGCGCTTTTGCGCTGTTTTCTGCTCTTATACGATAAGCTGTAATTTTTTGAATTCAGTGTGGTTCTGACATCTTTCTGAACATAAGTACAGATATCGGTGTGTTTAAATAATATAAAAATATTATTTAAATATTTTGTAGCCGTAAAGTCGCGCATCGACAGAAACCGAGTTGTCGCAGTTGTCGGCTTCGCATCTTAGAGCGAAACAGAAGAAGCGCAAAATCGCTTCTTGGCACTCGAACGGTTAACCCATTTGCATCACGACTTAAATTGCAAGAACTTTCATTTATCAGTGAAGTCTATTCGATTGACCGCGTGTAGTTCATCAGATCATTTATAATTCGTTACGATTTAAATATTTGCTATTCTTTATTAATGCTAACTGGATACAATGATATATCAGAGTACAAAGGATAGTATATATTAATAAATATAAAATTGTCGGTGCAAATATTTTTATTCAACGGTATGGTACGATGTCGATGTCGGTGATAGTGTTTGGTGATACAGAGAAGATATTGTTCGCGAAATATTCCGCTTCTTGATGCAAATGGGTTAATAGTAACAAATAAACGCATAAAGTGTAATGAGTGTAATGAGTCTAATGAGTGGAACTACAGTGGAATTATAAAGACCATATACAGGAGCATACGAAAAAATGTTAAACTCAAAATTCGTTAAAATTAACATTCAGACCTTTCATTTGTGTTTGTATAGCTTTTTATAAATTTTCTATATTTTACAGCGTTATGTATCGTTTTAGTACTTTTACTCGAATAATTTATCTTTACATATTATGACTTCCTCTGTAGGGTTCAATCGACAGTCAATTAGACGTTATTAGCATGCACGGCAACCGTTTAGATTCTGAAAGGAAACCGAGTCTTACACGGTCGCAGACAGACTCTAATATTACGTATGCCAGCGATGAAATACCGGAAGCACCCGGCTCGTGTTGTTATATTACCAAAGAAGGTGATATCGATCTGCAAGTTGTTTTAAAAGTGAGTATTATTCAGTTAATCACTGCATCTTTTTTATTTTTCTCTTCGATAACTAACTTATTGATCGCATTTTCATTTTTTACTAGGCCGTACACTCAGTTGCCTTGAGGGATAGTAATTGTTGCACCTTACGAGTATGTGAGAATATTTTAAACTTAGTGGAACTTCTGATGGATATGGGAGTGATGAAGCAATGCCTTCGTGACGAAATGACCAGTAGTATAGCAGGTAAATAAAAAAAGAAAAAGATAAATATGTAACTATTTTCATGATAATTATTACATATAAAAACAATGTAAAATTGTCATGTACAGTAGATTCTGGTTATTTGGGACACATTGGTTCTGGTGTCATTTGGCTCGATTAAGCGTCTGTCCTAGTTATGCCAAGTATCTCATAAATACAATAGTTAATGATAAAAACCACATACGTATAGTTAAAACGATAGAAAATAAACGAACTGTAGCTTAAACGAGCACAAATACACGCAATTAAGTATTTATATAAATATTTTTATAACAAATCAGAACCAAATATTTAATATGAAGAGTAACGGGATAACGGAGTCGGTGAAGGATTAAATTGCGTCGTGTTCGACATATTCACGATACTTCTCCTGGTTGGAACAATTACCGTCTTGCCGTACAGATCAAATGAAACCCGCGACGTTCGCATACATACACAACAAACGCTAGATAAAACTGTTACACAAAGAGTGAATGACACGGAGAGACACGCATCTCGAATAAGCGGAATGATGTCCCAATTAAGCGAAAATAATTAAGGCTATTCATTCGATTAGATTCTGTTCTTCGAACTTTGTCCCAAATAAACGGCTGCCCGGATTAACCCTTTGCCATACTTTGACGAGTCTGAGTCGTGATCACAATTTCGGGTCAAANGGACCAACCAATACCGGAGATTTTGGAATTCTTCCACGCATTCGTTGGATTCTGCGTGGATCCAAGTTCGTTACTATCTCCACTTAGTGAGTAAATCGAGAGAAATGAAAAAGGCACGGTGTACATTCGTATGCTTCAAATATTTAATTCCGCTGCCAAATAGCCGTAAAACGCCGATTATAATTGGTTTTAATTTGAATTGCAAAATTTATTTTCAAACGCCGTCATTGCAGACAATTCTATTTGCATTTAAGTCTTATTATGCGTATAGCAATTGCTTTGTTAGTCTTGGTCTTCAATCTGAACTTTAGATAATTAAGCTTATCTACGAGTAACGTTATTACTAAGCATTCGTAAAAATGACGACATCGATTCAAAATGGGAATACAATTGAATATTTTTTATTCGACAACAAAAATATTTTACCTTATAAAGAAACGCGATAACTGAAATTAAAAAGTTATGTCTGGCGATGAATTTATTAACTGAAACATTTGAAATAAGTGTTTACATTATCTTCTCTGTATTTAGGAATTTCAGATTGCAAGTTCTTTGATCAATCTGACAAGGGACATTATTTAAGTGTAACATGTCGATTCTAATAAAATTTACAGATGAGATAGAGTTTAAAAAAAGGATTTGACACGTACATTTTTTATTTGTAATCATCCATATTTAGAGGGTTAAAACAGCTCTCAAAGTTAGGAACGAAAAGTATATTTTCCTCCATATTTCGGAAACTGTTCACTTCACAAAAAAATTGTGAAAACAAAACTTGTGCAATTTTTAATGAGAGATTTAACTCTGTAATAATGTGAATAGTTTTTAAAATATTAAGGAAAATATACTTTTCAACCTTCACTTTGAGGGCTGTTTTCACCCTCTAAATATAGGTGATTGCAGATTAAAAAAAATGTGTGCAAAATACTTTCTAAACAGTATCTCACATGTAAATTTCATTAAAATCGGCGTGTTACACTTAACTCTCATGTGGACAACCGAGTACCCATTTCTGTATTTCCATTAATAACTTGTTATGTTCTAGTGAACATGTCGCAAAACCGTTCCGGATCCCCATTATTTGGAAAATTTTCCTTCGATTTATGCTTTCGGAATAAAAACTTATCCAAATACCCTGGTACCTCTGTTGTCTATTAAATGATGTCCCTTGTGAGCAATAATATCCCCAAAATAGTACCTATAATTTCTTTAACATCACCTTTCAAAATTGGTATTTGAAAACGATACAAAAAAAATAACGTTGTTACTAAGCTTTCGTTATTTTGACGACTGCTACGTAACTTTAAAATTAAAACATTTTTTACCACTTTGACAATGCCTAATATAATATTTTAACGGATGAGAAAAAGCCAGAAACGGAGAATCTCGTGACATAGGTGAATCATTCCATATTACGAGATTCGAATGTACTATGGAGACATTAATAAGTGGAATGAGTCTTTGGTATATAAAGTTTAATTGTAAATATGAAATACAATAATTCCCCCGACGCTGACCCTGACACTGTGAGGCTGTGTTCTGAACTGCCGCGCCGCTGAACTCATTTACACTTTTATCATTTTCTCCGTTCATTCTTTTCTCTGTTCTCACATGCATCCTTTCTCCCTTACACTCCTTCCTTTGCACTCCATCCCTTGCATCCATAGTCAAAACTCGCAGTCACGTACACCGTTTTTCCAATCACTTCGTTCACACGGTTCGATCACTCGGTTTCAAACATTTTTTCCTCGCATCCCTTCAACCACTCGAGATCATTCCGTCTGCAGTCACACTTTTCCTAAACATATCGGCGCCGTCCCGTCGGGAGAAGACACCGGCCGCACGCGCTAGAACAACTACCATTCATACCTCTTCTAACTCAATCACTCTGCTAGGCCCAAACACTCTTCATTCGCACCTCTTTCAGTTTAGCCTAAACATTCACTCGTCTCACACATTCCTTATTTGTAGCTGTTTAGCCGCNAACCGCTGAGCCAAATAAACGGAATCTATTGTACTGAAAATAATGTGTTTTATAGTTGAATTGTGGCATATAATCAAAAAAATTTACATTACTCTATTTGTTTAGTCGATAAAGTAATTAGTTGGAATAACTACTGAGTAATTGTAGCAACCATTATTAATAGAAACTTCATAATATATGTAACAAGGAACACTATGGCTTTTGTATTTAATTTATAATACTATTTATCAAATATTTTGTTAGAATCAGCTACAGTGGGGGAAAAAACAGAAACTGGAAAAAAGAAAGATTCTCCTGAAAACGAACAGGATTACCGCCAAGATATGTCGGAACAGAGCATGTTTTCATCCCACAATCTTCTGATGAATTGCGTGATCAGAGTGTTGAGACACTTGAGTTGCCCGCACAACTGTTCGGAAGGAATACGTGGACCACAGGCCGATTTTTGTCGCTCGCAATCGCAAACAATTCTCAGCAAATTACATCGAGCCAGCACGAAGCAGTTTTCCCGATTTCTGAAATCAATGGTGCGGGACCAACCAATACCGGAGATTTTGGAATTCTTCCACGCATTCGTTGGATTCTGCGTGGATCCAAGTTCGTTACTATCTCCACTTAGTGAGTAAATCGAGAGAAATGAAAAAGGCACGGTGTACATTCGTATGCTTCAAATATTTAATTCCGCTGCCAAATAGCCGTAAAACGCCGATTATAATTGGTTTTAATTTGAATTGCAAAATTTATTTTCAAACGCCGTCATTGCAGACAATTCTATTTGCATTTAAGTCTTATTATGCGTATAGCAATTGCTTTGTTAGTCTTGGTCTTCAATCTGAACTTTAGATAATTAAGCTTATCTACGAGTAACGTTATTACTAAGCATTCGTAAAAATGACGACATCGATTCAAAATGGGAATACAATTGAATATTTTTTATTCGACAACAAAAATATTTTACCTTATAAAGAAACGCGATAACTGAAATTAAAAAGTTATGTCTGGCGATGAATTTATTAACTGAAACATTTGAAATAAGTGTTTACATTATCTTCTCTGTATTTAGGAATTTCAGATTGCAAGTTCTTTGATCAATCTGACAAGGGACATTATTTAAGTGTAACATGTCGATTCTAATAAAATTTACAGATGAGATAGAGTTTAAAAAAAGGATTTGACACGTACATTTTTTATTTGTAATCATCCATATTTAGAGGGTTAAAACAGCTCTCAAAGTTAGGAACGAAAAGTATATTTTCCTCCATATTTCGGAAACTGTTCACTTCACAAAAAAATTGTGAAAACAAAAATTGTGCAATTTTTAATGAGAGATTTAACTCTGTAATAATGTGAATAGTTTTTAAAATATTAAGGAAAATATACTTTTCAACCTTCACTTTGAGGGCTGTTTTCACCCTCTAAATATAGGTGATTGCAGATTAAAAAAAATGTGTGCAAAATACTTTCTAAACAGTATCTTACATGTAAATTTCATTAAAATCGGCGTGTTACACTTAACTCTCATGTGGACAACCGAGTACCCATTTCTGTATTTCCATTAATAACTTGTTATGTTCTAGTGAACATGTCGCAAAACCGTTCCGGATCCCCATTATTTGGAAAATTTTCCTTCGATTTATGCTTTCGGAATAAAAACTTATCCAAATACCCTGGTACCCCTGTTGTCTATTAAATGATGTCCCTTGTGAGCAATAATATCCCCAAAATAGTACCTATAATTTCTTTAACATCACCTTTCAAAATTGGTATTTGAAAACGATACAAAAAAAATAACGTTGTTACTAAGCTTTCGTTATTTTGACGACTGCTACGTAACTTTAAAATTAAAACATTTTTTACCACTTTGACAATGCCTAATATAATATTTTAACGGATGAGAAAAAGCCAGAAACGGAGAATCTCGTGACATAGGTGAATCATTCCATATTACGAGATTCGAATGTACTATGGAGACATTAATAAGTGGAATGAGTCTTTGGTATATAAAGTTTAATGGTAAATATGAAATACAATAATTCCCCCGACGCTGACCCTGACACTGTGAGGCTGTGTTCTGAATTGCCGCGCCGCTGAACTCATTTACACTTTTATCATTTTCTCCGTTCATTCTTTTCTCTGTTCTCACATGCATCCTTTCTCCCTTACACTCCTTCCTTTGCACTCCATCCCTTGCATCCATAGTCAAAACTCGCAGTCACGTACACCGTTTTTCCAATCACTTCGTTCACACGGTTCGATCACTCGGTTTCAAACATTTTTTCCTCGCATCCCTTCAACCACTCGAGATCATTCCGTCTGCAGTCACACTTTTCCTAAACATATCGGCGCCGTCCCGTCGGGAGAAGACACCGGCCGCACGCGCTAGAACAACTACCATTCATACCTCTTCTAACTCAATCACTCTGCTAGGCCCAAACACTCTTCATTCGCACCTCTTTCAGTTTAGCCTAAACATTCACTCGTCTCACACATTCCTTATTTGTAGCTGTTTAGCCGCGCAGTTAGGCTGTAAAGCGGCAGCAAGGCCCAAACAGCTGCAAGCCAGAACATTTATAACATTCAAATTCTACAGCCTACCTTTCAACCCTGAGTCGGTCCGAAACAGTAATACGTTTATGAAGCAAACCAGCTGGCGGGTTTCCTTTAGATATTTAGGCCGCAGTATTGCTTGACATTAACATTTATTTTTCGTCTTTATGGCTACATGTGCCGTTAGAGCTAAAATGCTTCACAAACTTATTCCCGGTTCAGATCAGTGTTGGAAATATGCCGGAATTCCATTGACGTCACTCAGGGCACCTCTTGTACCTGAAGGCGAGCTACAAGTTGGGGGTGATCTTCCTTTTCTTTCCCCAATCAGTTTCGTGAAATCACCTCCAACTCGCCGCCTAACGTTCGACAACCAATCCGCCTATTTCACCCCCGTTCAACACCCCACACCACCTAACTTTAAGCCTCTAAGACACGGACTGGTGCAAAGACCAGTACACATCAGAAAAGAACAAGCGCCGCATCACTCTCGATAACACAACAAGCTTTGCACCACGCTAGTCATTTCAACATACATACATTTCAGTGCACTTTCATTTCTTTGAACAACTAATATTCGCGCGCGTTGATTGCTTGACTCTGCTCGCTGCAGGATCAAGGCCGTACGCGCGATGTCGCGTCGCGTTCACGTGGAGCCGCCTCCTGATCGGGGTTGTAAGGCCCGACGTAACCGTGGAAGGTGCGCGAACGTTTCGCGAACTGTTACCCGTCAAATTAATGACGAGCAACCCTTTAGATGACGGTGAGAAGTCCCGACCGATAGACTTCTATAAAAAAATGAGCTTCGAGTTGGGTGCTCGACGTCAGCACCCGTTACTCGAGTTCGATATATAAAAAATGGCTGCTTCTTCGGTGAAGCTGAACGATTGTTTTCTCCTGCTCGGACGATAGCAGGAATCTAATTTCGTCTTACTCGAACGCTAGTAAGTAT